>CAUYQU010072619.1:0-26883 GCA_963574635.1 Cheracebus regulus | reverse complement strand
GAAAAGGGAAGGAAGAAGGGAGGGAAGAAGGGAAGGAGGAAGGGAGGAAGGAAGGAGTTTAAAGAGAAAAGAATAAAATGAGATGTCAAATATGCAGATCAGTATGTATGGGTTAAAGGCCAAAGTTGGCATCTTTCTCATTTAGAATCTAAATTTTAGGTAGTAGCTAAAGATGTGACAGTGTGTGATAGGGCCAAGGAAGACAGTGTAGAATAAAAGGAGGAAAGGGAGCACAAAGTTTCTATCTGTGGAAAATAGCACATTTAAGGGGCAAGAAGAAGCAGATATGCTCAGCTTAGATTATTTGAGAGGGCTTTTTTTTTTCTGTGACTCTATTGTCGACCTAATGCTGGAGGTGAAGACCTTATACCTGTACCTTAAACCATTTAACCTCTTGGTGGTGAGTATACCTGGGTTATGTGCTGTCTCCTTCCCACTTGGAGGCTAACCCAGATTGTGCCTAAAAGTGACCCTGCACTTGTTTATTGTCTGTTCTACATTACTCATTCCTAATCTTTAGGATGTAATATTCCTGCTAAGTTTGGTTGAAATAAGGTACAATTCCTGGATTTTTAAAACTCATTATTCCAATATATTTGTCCATTTCCTGCCCCCATTTTAGTTCTATTAAATAAATGCTGAGGGTATTTTTAGTAGATTACTGGGAAGAATTCATCTACTTGATTCTATTTACAGTGTTAGAACTTCTTGACTGCAATATGAAGATTGATAAAGTGACAAGCAACTTTGTTGACTACACTATATTGTTGTTGACTTCAACAATAAAAAAACTGAAATTAAAAACCATGCTCTTCACCTTTATTTCAGTCCTTTCAGTTATTCCAGATATAAATTAGTCAAGTGAACTTGGAATGTCCTTGAGATTCTTTACTGGTGACCTTAGTACTAAGCATAAAGCTCAGTACTGCAGGAAGACTGCAGCCACATTGATCTCTCTGTGGTTTAACTCACTTTGTGTTTATCGTCAGCATTGTACAACTGCCAGGCTATTGCATTCTTTAATTGTTCTATAGTGTTATTGTCTCCTATTGCTTTCTATAAAGTTATTAATTGTTGAATGTATGTAGACCATCTTTCAACAGTTAGTGTAAGGTCTTCTTTGGGGGAGAAACCATGTTTTATACTTCCCTTGAATGCTCCAGTTTTTGGCATAATGCCAAATGTAGGCAAAGTACTCAATAAAACCTTTTGATTTATCAATTAATGTACTGATTACTTACAATCCTTCTTATAAAACCATGGTAGGTAAAACAGAAATGCTAATGATGCCTTTGTCTTTTATATGATTGTTGTGAGAATCAAATCAGGTATAAGAGGGGAAATTACTCCACTGCTGTTAGGAAGCCCTACTAGGCCATTAAGAGGAATTCAGCTGAAACTCTATCTTATTTTATATGATACGCTTTTTTGCCTCCTGTTTTGGAGTTTCATTAAAACAAAGAAAACAAACAATTCCTGAATATATACTTAATGGTTTGGCTTTACTGAGAGATTTTTAAAGTTTTGCTCCAGAGCTGTGCTGACTCCAATTCCAAAAACAATTGAGCAGGCTAGTTAGGAAATTCTTATACAAATATAAAATAGAGACCACAAAGGGATTTTTGGCAAAATAGAGTAGAATAGAATAGAATAGAAACATAGTTTGATGTGTTTTGAAGGTTTAATCCCTTCCTCTTGGTTATTGTCAATGAAGACAAATGCTCCTCTAAGATCAAAGCAAGGATTTTCACCTGTTTCCCAAATGGTGTGGCAAGGTGCTCCATACCATGTCATGGGACCTTCCTTTCAATGACATATCTTTGTGAAGTTGAGTTTGTAGCAGGTTTGATAAAAAGCAAATATGGGGTAAAAATTGAGATGGAAAAGGAAATGAAGATGGCTATATGCAATCTGATTCTAAGGTCTGGGAAGCTGTGGAGTGCCTAACAGTGCACATATCCCAACTCCAAATCCAGTAGTGCCCGCCCCCCTGCCCATTCATAGGAAATATATTTAAAGACCCTCATGGATGCCTGAAACACAGGACAGTATAAAACCGTATGCATGCTGTATTTTTCCTATACATACATATCTCTAATAAAGTTTAATTTATAAGTTAGGCACAGTAAGAGACTAGAAACAATAATGATAAGATAGAACAATTATAACAGCATACTGTAACGCAAATTATGTGAATGTTTCCTTGCCCTTTCTCTTTCTCTCAAAATACTGTAACATTTGCAGATCAGAGTTGATGGAGTTAACCAAAACTACAGAAAGTTGTAAATGTGAATAAGGGAGACTACAGTTTTGGGGATAAAAGTGAAATAAAAATACATTTTTTTACGTGTATTATAAAGAGTGCTAAGAAGTTGTTAAGACATAAATACTTGCTAAAGTGTTTGGATCTACTTTCTTAATAATCTGAACTCTTAGGTCTTTGTTTTTGCCCAAGTGTGCTGTAAAAAAATTCCTGAGACATTGTGAAAACCGAGGACCAAGAAAGACTGGGAGCTGCTCGCTCAGTGCAATGAAATATATATTTGGTTTTCCGTAAGCCAAATATTTGACACGTGCGTAATTTTTTATATCAATTCCTTTACCCTCCTATGACAGTTTTAAGAGAATTTTTTGTACTATCTATCTAAATAAAATACATTTTTCTCATAGGGCACCCAGGAGAGGTTCTGATATATGAGTGTCACCTTTTAGATTAAGAAAGTCACTTCACCACAGTTGGCCTTGATCTCTTCACATCTATGAAATAAAAGTGTGGATTATGTGACATTCCTAGTCTCTTTCTAATCCAGAATTCCATAATACTATAAATTTAGAAAATTCTTAAAATACATGAGACAGCCATCAGAATCAAGAGAGTTCTCCACCCATTGTTAATTGAAGAGTGAATTAGAGTTCTGTCTGGAAGCAATGGCCTAAAATTTTGATGTCTGATATGTTGCACTGATGTGGGTATTGTCCAATGTAAAGGATACCAGACAAAGACCCTGGATAAATGGGTGTCAACACTCGTGGTGCATGGGACAGGGATGTCTGAGCATTGTGGAGCAGGCAGTTCTTCAGATTTTATTATTTTGCTTGGGTTTTGGAGTTGGAAGAAGGATGATGTTGAAGAGAACGTGCTATCACGTTTTTGATAGAAATGTTCTTAGAACTCAGTCTTGTTCTTTCAAGTGTCCTAAAACTCATGTCATATGTGTAAAGAAAAAGTTCACAATCATTTTCTTTTGCTCCTCTTCAGGGTGATAATGTAGCTAATTGTGAAAGCAGGTAGAGTCATCTCTCTGGATATTTATGGTGATATAAGGGTCCCTGACATAACTTTTCTGATATTTCATTAGCTGCTTTTATGTAAGAATAAACTCTTAATTGCAGTTTAAAAAATACCTCTATCATACTATTGCTGCTCTTTAAAGCAATATTGAATGCTTTTTCAGTAGATTTAAAAACAAAACCAAAACTCAGCCTATTTGCAGTTTACCTTTTCCTTACACCCGTCACCCACTTTTGCTCTTCTATGTTGTGAGTAGTTCTCTCATGCCTTCTGTGTAGTCTTAATATCTGTCACGTCCTCAATAGTTTTATCCTTTTCATCTTCATCTTCGTGGTTCCTCTGTGGCTGAACTTTATTTTTTTTAAATTCTCTATGCAGTTTCTCTCTGATGTTTTTCTCGCAGTACTTTTATAATCTGTAATGCATTTATTGTTCTTTGCGGAACCTTCTCCTTGCCATGTTCATTTATTTTCTAATAATCTTTATTAGATCTTTTACTTTGTATTTTTCAAGTCTTTTAAGTTCCTTCTTATGCAAATTCTATTTTTTATTTAACTCTCTTAGCTTGCCTTGTCTCTGATCTTCCTTTGACAATTTTATTACAGTTTCTCTCATCATCTTTACTTTCTTTTTTTTAAATGTCTTTGAAATATGATCTTCCCACTTTCCTTTTACTGTTTCTGTGATTCCACTCCCCTGTTCCCTCTCCTATTCTTGGCCTTATAATTTAAAACAATTCTATCTCAGCTCATCTTTTTGCCTCTCCCCCTTCCTTTGTTTGAAACTGGTCCTTTGCAAAAGGCTTGGCTACCCAGAATGGCTTTCTTAGTTGTTTAAAGGAGGACCAAACTGATATTGCCAAATACCTAGAGCTTTACAAAAATCAGGGTCTGAGAGATGACAAATTGAGGGTCATGGCTGAAGGACAGCTATATGGCTTGAAAGAAGACATTCAAGTCAGGTGACATTATATCATTTTGTAGGTTATATATGCCATATACATTCCACAGTTTTCAAAATAGCCAGTTTTCTAAAAAACACAGGTGGTTGGTAGGTTCTTGGCAATTTTAAAATTTTTATCTTTTGGAGAAAGGGTCTTGCTCTGCCTTTCTGACTGAAACACAGTAGTGCAATGATAACTCACTGCAGCCTCGAACTCCTCGGCTCACACTTCGAGTAGCTGGATTACAGGCCCCACTAATGTTTTCTACTTTGTAGATATGAGATTACCATGTTGCCCAAGCTGGTAACTCTTGGTCTCAAGCCATTCTACCACCTCAGCCTCCCACCCTCCCACCTCAGCCTCCCAAAAAGCTGGGATTACAAACACATGCCACAGACACAGTAGGTTCCTGGCATCTTTGATTTTCTCTTTCACCATTAGAAATTAAAGTCCAAATTTCTAAGTTACCATAAGGCCTATAATTAGAGAGAAAACAGCCTTCTCCAGCCTCTGAGCTAACTTGGGATGGGGAAAAAATATAGCAGACAACTTGTTACATTTCTTTTTTCCTTTTTAAAAATCTTTGCTCTTAAAGCTAGCCTGCTTCTTCAGAATGGGGTAAAATAAAACTAAAGCTGTGGCGAGTGTGGTGGCTCCCACCTGTAATCCCAGCAATTTGGGAGGCCAAGGCAGGAGGATCACCTGAGGCAGGAAGATCATCTGGGGTAGGAGTTTGAGATTAGCCTAGCCAGCATGGCAAAACCCCGTCTCTACTAAAAGTACAAAAATCAGCCGAGCGTGGTGGCATGTGCCTGTAATCCCAGCTAGGCTGAGGCAGGAGAATCGCTTGAACCAGGAAGGCAGAGGTTGCAATGAGCTGAGATCATGCCACTGCACCCCAGCCTGGGAGACAGAGCAAGACTCCGTCTCAAAAATAAAATAAAATAAAGCCCAATTATCCATTCCTGCAATAGGATGGTCCCAGAAGAAGGCATAATTGTCTGATAGTAGTTGATTAGTGGGTATTCTCCTACTAAGGCATTGCTAGTGTCCCTGCTATTTGTAGGTGCTAAATAACAATTTAGTATACTGCTCTCTAGGATGAAAGGCTCAGCGGAGTGCTGGGCTCAGGAACTGATCTAGCTGCTATTGGATATGAGCATTGGGTAGAAAGGACAGGCAATCTTGGCTGCTGGTAGTAAGGTAGCTACTGCTGAGTCTTCCCTCAAAGCAAATGGCACGTTAGGCAGCGCATCTTGTTATGAGTCTGATAATCTGAATCCCTGCCTGAGTTACTGACCTGGGGCTGTTGTGTGACACCTGTCATTTCTCTCTCTCTTTCTAAGTTTGCTCATGCAGAAGATGAATTGGTTGCACTCAGTGAAATCTAAAAATTCCTTTCAGCTCCTTCTCCTTTGTCATAATATTTCAAGTTCCATCATTAAACATTGATTTCTTTTGGTTTCTAAGGCTTTTAGGTTTTCAAGGATTGCCATTAAAATGCATACCTGAAGGGAGGAATAACATTTTAGGGTGTTTTTAGTCCATATATTTGAGGAGATTTTGACTGACCTCTTAAGGGGCAGGCCATCTGGGAATAAAGTGTGGGAGATCCGCCAGGACAAAGGGGACTAGGAGGGTCAGGGAGGGACACATACGGGGCGACAGAGGAGACAACAGGCACAAAGAATAACTAAATGCTAGTTTCTTTGACATATATTTTATCAATTCCTGCAGAAAACCTTGGATGTAGTCATTACCACACCCACATTCCGTATGAAAAACTGAACTTCAAAGACCAAACATGACACAGCTACGTTTACTTGGAGAAGCAGAGATAGCATGGGAACCAAGGTTGTAGGATGCCAGGGTCTCTGCCCATATTCTTCTCACTGCAGCCAGTTACTTTTTGCTTATTATTATTGTTTCCAGTGTTACCTAGAGTGAATTCTGCAGAAATAAAGTACTTCACCTATATTACCACATTTAGTCCTCACCAGTGGATATCACTATTTTTTTCCAGCTTTCCAGAGGAAGACCCTGAAGTTTAAAATTCTAGTAGTCTGAAAACAACACATAGCTCATATCTCAGGGACTGATATAGCAGGTATACACATATATGGAAAAAAATGTTCTGGAACTTTTGACAAAGGCCTCAGTTCACACTGCATTGAATCACAACTGCCAAAAAACAAACAAAAATAAACAAATACCTTTTCTTTCCCTCTATCTTTTCGGCTTTTCTATCATATTGCTCATTTCTAATAATTTAAAGTTGTAAGAAATTGATCTCCTTCCCTATCCTTCTTTTTTTTTTTTTTTTTTTTTTTATCAGGAAACTGTTTCCTGTGAGCCTCTTTCAATTCAAACTGCCTCAGCCTTTGATCTAAAAGTCAGGTTACACAATCTGGTTTATTCTTTCTATCAATTCAAAATTTTAGGAGACACTTTTTCAAGTGTCAGATATCGTAATTAAATGCCATAAATACTTGCTGTTGAATAGCTAAGCCATTTCTGGAGTCAAATTTCATAAAGTTTGTCTTCTTTCAATATTACTAGATGGCATTGCACAAATTATGTTATCGCTCTAAGACTAATTTTCTCTCACTATAAAAGAAAGGAGTTGTACTAGACAGTCTGTAAGAAGCCGTGCAGCTCCCAAATGGTGTGCTTCTTACCATGCCAAAGCCTTCGCTAATTTATTTGAAAAACATTGAGAGCATAGAGTGTGCCAAGTACTGTATAAGGCATTGTAAATACGATCATTAGGTAGCCCTGTGTCAGGGAGGTGAGAATCCTCTGGAGAGCTCACTCTAGTAGAATTACAACATTGATTTATGTTTGCATGCTGCTTACATATATTTAACACACCTTTTCTATGTAATTTCCCTTGTGTCGCACATTATCCATCCCATAACAACATGCATTTCATTTTTTTTTCTTTCGTGACAGAGTCTCCCACTGTCACCTGGGCTGGAGTGCAATGGTGCAGTCTCAGCTCACTGCAACCTCCTGGGCTCAAGTGACTCTCCTGACTCAGTAACAACATTTCTACTCTTCTTCCCTACCACCATCAATGGGTCCATTTTCAATCTGCCCAGATTTCAGGCCTCCTCAGCTTTCTCTTCCATACATAAAAACATAGATAGAGGTAGAGTTAATAAGAAATTAAGTAGATACCTGATTTCCTTATACAGCTTAAGGGAATTTTCTGCTTGAATATATATGTGTGTGTGTATATATATGTTTGAATGTATGAATATATATATATGAATGTATGAATATGGATATAGATACATATTTCCTTTTTTCTGAGACTGGGTCTCACTCTGCTGCCCAGGCTGGAGTGCAGTGGTGCAATCATAGCTCACTGCTGTCTTGATTTCCTGGGCTCAATTGATCCTCCCACGTCAACCGCCTGAGTAGCTAGGACTACATGTGCGCACCACCACACCTGGTTAATTTTTGAAATTTTTTGTAGAGATGAGGGTCTTGCTGTGTTGCTCAAACTAATCTCAAACTCCTGAGTTTAAGCAATCCTCCAGTGGCCTTTCAAAGTGCTAGGATTACAGGCATGAGCTGCAGCAACCAGTTGAATTTTATTTCTTTTTATTTTTATAGTGTTTAAAGAAGTATAGAGATAATAGAGGTTTTAGGCTGGGAGAAGACAAGCTAGGGAAAAGTAACAGACAATGGACGTAGTGATGAAGAGGATGTTTTGGTGTGATGGATATGCCCATTCAAGGTCTTCAGCCTACCCCAATTAGACAAGCAAAAAACAGCCAGTCACAAGGGAGAACTTCTCAAAGGAAGGACTTGTAAGCTAAGATGTGATAAAGTCAACTAAGCAAAGAGTAATGGAAAATGAACAGGGTAGAGAAAAATGCGTGCATAGTGGCCTGGAAATGAGAAAAAAACATGCTGTTTGAGGAAGTAAAGGATCGGGTTGGCTGTGCACAGTGGCTCAGGCCTGTAACCCCAGCATTTTGGGAGCCCAAGGCAGATGGATCACGTGGTTAGGAGTTCAAGACCAGCCAGTTCGAGATCAGCTTGGCCAACGTGGTGAAAACCTGTCTCTACTAAAAATATAAAAAATAGCCAGGTGTAAATGAGAAGAAGGAATGGCAAAGAAAATGAACTAAGTTCTAAAATAGTGACTTTAATTGCTTTTGCCTGTCAAAATAGAGTCATGTACAAGGACAGCTAGGGTAGAAATGTACAAAACACTAATGTGTTACTGAGGCCAACCCAGAAGCTGCTGATAGTGGAATCTTTCATGATTTGAATGATTTTAGATTCTTCTATAAACTCTTCAAATTATAACTTTACATTGCTTAAGTGTTTCTTGGTGTTTTATCATGATAATGGCTAGCATTTATACTTTACCTATAACACCAATAGGTGTCTGTAGGTAGTTACAGAATGATACATAAATTCTAATATATAAACTAATTAGAGAAAACCCCTCTGTTTCAACCAGATACAGAGAAGGAATAAAAATGTACAGTAAATGTGTCAAATTTAATATACTTGGCAAGAGAAGGCATAAATATGATATAATACCAATGCTAATAATGGAGTGCTTGAAAAAAATGTTATGAGGTTTTCAGGAATTATCTAGTGGCAGATGTAGAAGTCACTGCAGAGGAAACATACGAGGTGTAGTTGAATTCAGATGTAAGGTTCTGTGCCTCTTTCTGCCAAGCAGCCTCTAAGTGGTCTTGAAGCAGTGAATTTTGACTGACACAGGGGCTTTTCTTAGCCTTGCTATTAGCTAGACAACTGAATTTTAAAATGTCACCAGCTCCTTAACTCTCAGTGTCCTCATCTCTGAAACGGATTCAATAATTGCTGTTGTTGAGGGTTGTATGAAAGTTACATAAGTGGTCAATAATTCGTAGTTTTATCTTTTCTCTGCTTCCTAAGTTTTATGCTAAGCCCATCGTATCCTGAAAATACTTCTCTTACTGTACCCTTCACATGTTCTTCTAATTGATTATTTACGTATTTGTCTTTATATTTTGAACTCCTTGAGGATGAGTGTTTTGTTCTTTGCATGTTTGCATCCTTGTAGGCCAGTGCAGTGACTGTCACATGGTAAGTAATTTTAAAATGGTGAACCAAGAAAATTATTTAATGCTTAAATTTTATTAAATGAGTTACTCATTCAGTTAATTAGCCATTTTTTCAGAGGCAAAGGAATTAGGATAATAGGATACTTAAGCCACTGTGATTTAGTAAAAGAATTGATGGGGATATAGGGTTGATTAGAAAGCCATCCCCATGGAAGCTGAACTAGCTGGGCCTGAGGGAGAGCTGGAGCACTCTGAAGAGCACAGTCACTCTGTCATTCTCTCAAGAGATCCTGCTCTTCCCGACTCTGGACATAGCAGGAACTTGGAGAGTCCTGATACAGTTTGGATATTCATACTCACTCAAATCTCACGCTGACATGTAATCTCCAGTGTTGGAGGTGGGGCCTGGTGGGAGCTGTTTGCGTCACAGGGGTGACTCCTTCATGCCTTGGCAATGTCCTTGTGGTAGTGAGTGAGTTTTGTATCTGTTCAAATGACCATATAGTTATTGCCCTTGATTCTATTAATGTGATGTATCATGTTTATTGATTTGTGTTCATTGAACCATCCTTTTATCTCTGAGATGAATTATAATTGATCATGATATATAATTTTTAAATTTGTTGCTGAGTTCAGTTTGCTAGCATTTTGTTGAGAATTTCTGCATCTATGATCATCAGAGCTATTGGCCTAGAGTTTTCCTTTTGTGTTGTGTCCTTGTGGGGTTTTGGAACCAGGTTAATTCTAGTCACATGGAATAGTTTGGAAGTATTCCTTCTTAAAATTTTTAAGAGTCTGAGAGCAATTGGTGTTAGTTCTTTAACTGGAAAATTCAGCAGTGAAGACATTAAGTGCTGGGCTTTTTTTTGGATGAGAGAGCTTTTATTACTTCAATCTCATTACTTATTATTGGTCTGTTTAGGGTTTCCATTCTTCATGATTGAATCTTGGTAGGTTGTAAGTATCCCGGAATTTATCCATTTTCTCTAGATTTTCAAGTTTGTTAGCATATAGTTGTTCCTAATAATCTCATAATAATCTCTGATGATCCTTTGAATTTCTATAGTATCAGTTGTATTGTCTCATTTTTCATCTCACATTTTATTTATTTGAATGTTTTCTTTTATTCTTAGTCTAGCTAAAGATGTATCAATTTTGTTTATCTTTTCAATAAATCAACTGTTTGTTCTGTTGTTTTTGTAGTTTTTAAAATATCTATTTTGTTTATTTTTGTTCTGATCTTTGTTATTTTTTCCTTCTATTAATTTTAAGTTTACCTTGTTCTTGTTTATTAATTCCTTGAAGTATAACATTAGGTTATTTGAGATCTTTCTACGTTTTAGAGGTAGGTAGTTGTTGCTATAAACTTCCCTCTTATGACTGCTTTTGCTGCATCCCGTAGGATTTGGTATGTTGTGTTTCCACTTTCATTTGTCTCAAGATATTGTTAAAATTTTTAAAAGGTCTTCATTGACCCATTTGTTGTTCAGGAGCATGTTATTTAATTTTCATGTGTTTGCGTTATTTCTAATTTTCCGTCTGTTATTGATTTCTAGCTTTATTTATTGTGGTCAGAAAAGATATTTGATATGATTTTAATGTTTTAAAATTTGTTAAAACTTGTTTTGTGACCTAATTTATGGTCTATCCTGGAGAATGTCCCATGTGCTGATGAAAAGAATGTATTTCTACAGTTGTTGAGCCTTAACAAGAAGTTTATCTCAAGTTTTGTCATTTCACTACTTTTTCAAAGAGCCAACTGAATTCTCTCTACTACTGTTTAAAAAAAAGGAGCATTTTTCAGTATTTGATGAATATCCTCCCAGTTCCCTAAGGTTAGGAAAGAAAAATGTCAGAGCTTTTCATTCTATCCACAAAAAGAAATATCTTTCATTCAATATAATTATACCCTTTTCTGCCTGGCTTTGACCTTTGTCTCTCTGTCATTCTCATCTTGGACCCTGAAAAATAAAATATACAAGAAAACAAAACTGGCATAGATACCACTTAATATGGCACAACTTAGTGTGTGGGAAAACAATTCTACATAGTCCTAAGTCTGTTTTATTTCTCTTTTAGGGAGGTAGCAGAGTAATTACATTTAGAAATCTATGAAGAGATAAAGAAAAGGGAAATGATAGAGGAAGAATATTCCTAGAAGGGTAATAAATTAATTGTCATATATTTCTCAAAAGTTTCTTAAGATTTTCCAAAAACTGCAATCTGTGAACAAACTCACAAGATGATAAGAAGAGGTAGAAATTCCAAAAAGACCTTTTATTTATTGATTTATTCTTTATATGTATCAGGTTCCTACACTGGACTGCTGTGTCCTGGGCATTGGCAATAGGCTGTTGAATAAGAAAAAAATCTCTAAAGTCTTGAAACTTCCTACTAATGGGGGAGGATTTGAGGAATAACAACAATAAGAACAAATAGAAGAATTTCTTGTCCTAGGTATTAATCAACTGGCCAAACAATTGATTTTATACATACATACATCTGCCTATATCTGCAATGTAGCATATTACATTATCTTGTTTCATCTTCACATAAAACTGTTTAATCAGCATTCTTATTACTCATATTTTGAAGATAAAGAAACATATTACTGATTTAAGTTGACTGACATAATCACTCAATAAATTAAAGAAATAGCTTAATATACTTTAGCCTCACTTTTCTTATTCCAAATATTTTCCTCTATAGTGTGATAAAAATTCTGAGAAAAAGAGAATGCAACAAAAATTTAAAGTCACTTTAAAAAATAAAAGGGAACAAAAAGCTTAAAAAAAGACAGATAATAGCAAATGAAAACACAAACAATTTCATTTTTATTTTTTCACAAAAATGACATGGTCTTACTCATGCTATTTTTTTCCTAAGTATGTCCCCCAATTGTATGTCCCCAGAAAGGGACTTGTGAAAATTATCTCTAACATTTCATCTAAGCTAAACAAAAAGGAGAACACATACAAGAAAGTCAACTGTTGGAATGGCTGCAGAACACATTTATGAGACAGGGGAACAAAAGAGAACATATCCAAATATGTGCCTCCTTAGCATCCTTGGCAACCCATTTGTCTTCACTGAAAGCACTTAGAGGGATTTCCTAGATATGGATTTAATAATGTAAGGAGGTAAAACAGAAATATCCTTTGCGAAGTAAGCAAAAAATGTGTTTCCCTTGAAAAAAAGGTTCATTCTAGATCAGGCTGGTGAGAGAGCTTCCTAACTCCAAAGCGTCTGACAAGCCAATTTCCTCTGAAGTCATCACAGCTGGTTCAAGCCTCATCTGCACTTATTTTCAGAAGACCCAAGCTGGAGACAAACTTCTAGATGAAGAACTGTGTTTGCTGAATCATTTCACTTCTTTGGTCACTAGTTGGCTAGCAGGTCTCAGTATGGTAGCACTGTAAATTCTAAATAATATCTCTCAGTGTCTGAACCTCACAGAAGTCATAAGCAAGAGAGAATTCCAGGAGAGTTTAAAAATCACTCTGTGAGTGAAGCTGACAAGGACATGGGGAGCTGAGAGGATATATCAGCTCTCAGTGGTGAGCAAGACAGTTCGAGCAACATGTGCATTTGGCCCACCAAAACATGAAAAAACTTACTTTCTCATTAATTTCCTGGAAGCAGATAGGCTTCATAGCCAAGATAGTATGCCTGGGAGACCACAGAATCAATTTTATGTATTGACTGGTAGAATAACAGTATTTTAGAGGAGCTAGAAGAACTCCTGGTGATCATATGGTCTCTCGATATCTTTCTTTGTTTTTCTGAAGTTATCAACTTCCTTCTTGATTTTTTTTTAACATTTCATAAATACTAATTGAGCACCTACCTTGCTGGAAGCCCTGTTTTAGATATTTAAGATGTAAAAACAAGGAAAAGTAGACAGAGAAGCCCTCCATCATCAAGCTTACATTCCAGCTAATATACATGGTTAATAAGTAAGAGCCAGTAAATAAATAGAAAATTTAAATGAGTAATGGGTAAAGAAAAAAAAAGGGGGTGTAGGAAAGAGGAATACGACCAGGTGGAGCAGGTGATGGATTGAATTTTAAATAAAGTGGTCAAGGCAGGCTGTGTTGAAAAAAATGAAATGTTAACAAAAGAAATGTTAGCAAAGACTTTAAAGAGGTAGGGAAGTTAGTCCTTTTATACGTGAGCAGAGGAGAGTATCCAAGGCCATGGAAAGGCCCCGAGGCAGAGGAGCAAGCCCAGCTTGCTGAAAGAACAGCCAGGAGGCCACTGCGGCAGGAGCTGGATGATGGAGACAGAGACGCGGAAGAGGAAGCCAATGGGGCGGCACCCCAGCCCACCTGCAGCACAGATCACTAGGATGTTTTACCTCACAGTATTGATTTTATCTTTTATTCTGAGTTAGATGAGGGAATGACTGGAGAGCTGTGAGCAAAGAAACGACATAATTTGACTTAAGTTTTACAAGTATGTGTCTGGCTGCTGTGTGAATAATAGACTGGTGGGATTAAAGATAAAAGCAGGGCCTGGAGGTTCTTCATATAATCCATGTCAGGGATTATAAAGGCAGCCTCCAAGGAAGGGGTGAGATATGGTATGATTCCAAATGGATTTTGAAGATATAGCCAATGTAATATACAGAAAAAATTAATGTGGGTTGTGAGAAAAAGAGAAGAATCAGAATGACTGATCAGATTTCATGTCTGAGCAATTAGATGCATGGTATTACATGAGCAGAGACACAGCAGGCTATGGATGCAGCAGATTTGGGATAAAGATCAAAGTTCGGATTTGGGCTTGATGAGCTATTAGGCATCTATGTGGAGATAACAACAACACGTTTTTTTTTTTTCCCCCATAAATATCTATGGAAACTCAGTAAGTAGAAGATATAAATGAGACACTATGTAGCGAGGTCAGTGGAGAAACACTTTCTCTGCTCATGGTCACCTCTCTCCTTCTGTGACTCTAGCAGTAGCCATGTGCCACCCAGAAACTTCATAACAGATCTCCAAAACCAATGGTCTGCCTCACTAACCTCATTTATAAATGTAGAAGCTTGGGTTCCCATAGTTCTAAAGTA
This sequence comes from Cheracebus regulus, assembly GCA_963574635.1. Taxonomy (NCBI): domain Eukaryota; kingdom Metazoa; phylum Chordata; class Mammalia; order Primates; family Pitheciidae; genus Cheracebus; species Cheracebus regulus. The sequence goes on along the minus strand of CAUYQU010072619.1, from coordinate 12,502 downwards.
GTTTTCAGGCACTCACATATTCAAGTAGTAACAGAATTAGGACTTAAACACTGGCTTCTGGCCTCTCAATCTATGGTTCTCCCAGTACCTAACAACAGTTTTACTTTGTGTTCTTGGGACCTTTCTTGTTTCCAGACTGGCTTTTTTGGATCAGTTAAATTTCAAAAACCCTTTTTAAGTTCTACTAGAGTGTTGCTAAACTTTAATTTGTTCAAGTAAGAGCCTAAAAAATAGAAATCTAAACTAACAATAAAAAAGAAATCAAAGAACAAAGACATATTAATCGAAGAATAAACATACAACCATTGTTGTCATCATTTCTTCTAAACCAGGAAAAATCAATAGGAAGAAATCAGAAGGGATTTAATCTCACAATGAAAGATAGTCCTTAGTAAAGCACAGTTGGCAATTTGACACTGGTTCTGATACACACTTGTCTATACTTGTGTGTTTGTATGCTCTTTGTTTTTGTTAATTTTGTTTATTTTTTGCAGATCATAGAAATTTCAGCACAGATAATTTTACCTGTAGGGTTTTCTAAGTCATGGACTTTTACTGAGTGGCATGTGAAAAAAATAACATTCCCAGAAAACATCTCTCTCTAGTCATAGATCTTCTCATCGTATCCATCGAGTTTCTTCTGGTGGATCCAGTTTATTTCCACTTTGCAGAGGAAGCCACTCTTTTTCTTTTGGCCAACAAATTGGCTTCTGAAGTGAGAATACCTGCTCTGGAGAAAAGACATAATCTCCATTCCTTCACAAACTCAAAAGGGTGCATTGCCATCATACTTCAGACTTTAAAAGGTCTTCCAATCTTTAATACTCAGTAGTCATGGCTATCTCTTACTATTAAGTTCAATTTAATTCAGTAGAGTTCAGAATAACTCAATTACTATTTGTTCCATGCTTGCTTGTGTGACACTATATACAATACCATGAGTTCAAACATATATGCCTTCTAGAAAGACACTTTCAATTACAGTAAACCACATCAAATGCTAAAAGCTGTCAGAGAAGTATATGTAGAGTGTTTTGGAAGTACAGAAAAAAACACAACTCATTCTGGTATGGGAGCAATGGGATGTATAATATCAGGGAAGGTTATGGAGAAGAGGGTATGATTGAGTTGGAGCTTAAAAGATAAATCAGAGTTTCCAAGACAGAAACATGAATCAAGATAAACAAAATTCATGAGCAAAGATGAAGACATACAAAATGGCACATGAGAGAGAAAGGAATAATCTGGTTTGTTGGGAAGTGACTGGAAAGGAGACTGTCCTGATTGTGAAGTTTTGTCCATGTCATGATAAAGAATTTGAACTTAATCCTCAAGGATTGATTTGTAAGCAAGAGAGGGATAAAAGTATTTCATTAACAACATTTACTGGGTTAGAAAATGGCCTGCTGGATTTGATGAGGAGACAAACTAAAGGCTGGAAGAATAGTTAGAAGACTGTTAAAATAATATGGGCAGAGGATACTATGATTGTGAGCTAAGCGGTATGAATTGAAAGAAAGGTAAAAATAAACACGTGATCTTCTCACCAACTCAAAGTCACTGTAAAAGTCCAATAATCCCATCCTTCTGGCACAATCTCCATTCGTTTGAAAATAGCAGTATTAATTTTGGTAAAGCAAAGCATCCTAGTAAAATGTAAAATATGTATAACCACCTCAGGTTGCATCCTAGAATTGCTGTGATGGGTAGTAAAAGCTATCCTCAGCCAGCTGCTAAGTCAGACTCCATAGACATTCTTAACAGAATAATAAAAATAATATAGCCCTCTAGGAAGTTAGAAATGTATTGGAACACAGATTTTTATTAGCACCACAAACTTTTCATCAGGTTTCCCACATTTGATTTGTCTGAGTAGTGATGTGATATGTCAATAAGCAGAGAGCATCACAGGTGGGCAAGTGAGTCTGGGCTTTGTGGTTCACCCCGAGGGTTCCTGGAGGAGATCTTCGTATTTATCCAGAATAGAATGGCTTTTGTCTTGAAATCTGTTTTGACTTACTTGGTTTTTTTCTAGGTATTTGAGCTACAAATGCCAGAAATCCAATCTTAAACTGAGATTCATTTATATTTTCTCATTTTATCTATAAGTATGTGATGTCACACACTGCCAGAGTTACGTGTCAAATCAAAGGCAGATCTAGGAACGGCAGCAGCTGCCCTGCCTCTGAATCTAGCGCTTTTCTTTTTTGTTACACTTTGCTGTCTTTTCAAGGAATTCCTCTGACGAGTTTCCTTCCTTAGAATACTTCAACTACTATGGCATGATAGTGCCATATCATGGCATGGTTCATGTGAATTCATGTGGACCATGAATTCATGTGAATTCAATTCACAATTAATTCCCAATGTGCTAATTCCATTTTCTATTTTCCCATTCTTCACCCAATACTGTCTCCTGCAATTTCTTGCTTTAACTTAGTTAAGCTTTCTTCGCTTAGCATCATTTTTTTCTTGACTTTTTCCTCTATCTTCTTAGTTTTTCATTTTGTTTGATTTTGCATCAAGGAGACCTACTTTCTTTTTAAGCCCAGAAGCAAGTTCATTATATTATGTTTACTACTTTATAAGCAAATAAAGAAAGCCTTTCTGTATTCTGTGAATTCAACACGTTAATCCCTTATGGGGCAATCCTCCTCCAGCCCTGCTATTACACAAAGGTTTTATGTCACACCATCCATGCTCCACTCTTCTCTTCTGCAGATTTCTCATAATCAAAGGTTTCAGACCTAATAAGAATATCTGAACAATTCCACCTTTCACTTTCCCTGTAACTTGAGAATAGGTCCCATTAATTTATTCAGCAAATAAGCTGAGTGCCTATGTGTTAGACACTCTTCTGAATTAATAGGATTAATAGCTGGCTGAAATAGATATAAAGTTTATTTGCTAGTGAGTGAAATAAGAATGAAACAATGAATGCCACAAATAAGTATAAATTGAGAAAAGTGATGTGGAAAAAATCAACATGCATAGTAGAATAATTAATTTAGTATGCCATACAGGATATAGGGCAGAGAGGAGAAGTGGAGAAAAAGGTTTGTGAGAAAGTAATGTAGAAACAGAGGTCAAAGCCACGATGCTGGTAGACTATGGGGAAGTAAGTGGGAGCACTGCAGGCCAACAGAAGGCTGCATCCCTGACCGGGCATAACCTGGTTGTGTTTGAAAAACTTTAAGGCCAATGTGGCTAGAATCTGTTGAGCCAGGGAAAGGGGAACAAGATGAGACTGAAGAAACAAGCAGGATTTAGATCATACAAGGCCTTGGACAACAGAGTGAGACCTTGGGATTTTATTTCAAGTGCAGTGGAAAGTCTGCTAAGGGCTTTAAGCAAAAGAATATTTAGATCATTCTTTTATTTTAGGAAAATTCTAAATGCCTCTTGGAGAATGGATGAAGGAATGAGAGAGTTAGGTGGAACGGCGAGAAGACCACAAAGGAAGTGATTCTCTGAGTTCTTTTCGGAGTTAATGGTGGCTCTGAAAAGGGAGATTTTGGTCCAGGGCCTCCTCATTGCAAAATGCTAGAGACACAGTTCATATTGTTGTTGGTACAAATAGTACTCACTGGAATTTTTCACAAGAGGCTCACTTCTTTTCCTCTTCTTTCATTTTCTTTTCTTCTCTTTCTCCTTCTCTTTCTCCTTTTTTTCTTTCTTTCTTCCTATACCCTAAACTATTTTTTTTACTTTGAGTCTATTCTAATTATATAAATTAAAGCAATATGTATGATATTTAACAATACTGTCGATGCTATATGGCTTTCAACAATATTAGTAGCAACAGCCTTTAACATATAAGTGTTTATTTAGTGTCTTATGTTCCTCCAATTCCCCTTATTCTATGCACAATTTGGATTTCTTTTTCAAACTTGTCTTTAAATTTACCATTAGGAGAGCATGACTTTCTGCACACACAAAAATAATAACAAATCATAAGATAAACAAATACATAAAAACAAAACAAACACACAAATCAATAAAATATTGTGGAGGTTTTCCAGAAGGAATTTCAGATGGTAATGTTTATGTGAAACTTATTTTACATCTATTAATAAGGGTATAGTAGTTTTGACCTGCTGGAAGAAATTTTAGAGATCATATGGCATAATTTAAAAATTTTTAAAGATGAGAAGGGAATCCCAACCACAGGTAGCAAAATCTGGGGAAAATATGTGTCTTCGCTCTTGGGCTAGTATTTATGTAATTATAGTTTGTTGACTTTTTCTTGCTTCCTTCCTTTTGTTTTCTTTCAAAGCTCTATCTTCTCTGAAAAATGCCACAGCCTTTAACTATTGTGATTTCTACTGCAAAAATCTTATAAGATAAGCAATGCAATCCTCAACTAGTTGGCTAATGTTCCACACTAATAGCTTTTCCCATTATCAATTGAATTGGAACAATAATTTTACCAATCCAAGACCAGAGTTGTATTTGTACAGCCATATTTGACTATAAAGTAGCTTCATTCAGCTGATTAAGAATGGCTTATAAATTCTCATGTCATCTACTCTTATTTACACCAAAGGAAAAACATCCCTGCTTTCTCATTCACTCTTCTTATTGCACAAGCTGATAGAAATATCATGCTTGTAGTCAATAAGAATTCAATTACACCAATTTAAAGACTTGTATTAAGAACTTAATGGACTGTTTTCTCTCCCTTATTCTGGAACTCAGCTCATTTCCACAGTAATTTAATGTGCATTGTTGATATTTGACAAGTGGCTTTTGTTCTAACCTTCAAACTTTACCATTTTACCATGCATACCCAATCTACACTTTTCTATTTAATCATAGAAATGCTTCAAGGCAAATATGTATATATTTCATAGACCTTATTGCCAGGTGGAGTTTTTTGGGGGGATTAACAATGTACTAAAAATATAAACTACAAAAATTCATATATTTTGGGCTGGTGTCCTTGCGGCTTAGAAATAAGAGCGCAAAATGCTAGCAGCTTCGGTTAGGACTGTGTGCATATTGCTGTAGTGTATGTTAACCAACAGCTACAGGTAGAGGTTACAACACTTACATGTTGGCTCTGAACATAAACTGCAAAGAGGAAGCTAAAACCTTGCCTGCTGCTCAGTCTTGGCAGCATCACGAGTCCACTGTGACAGCTATAGAGTGGAAAACATTCACACAGGTAATTTTTTGTTGACTACTCCAGGCAGCCGAGGCTGCTGTTGAAATACTAGTGTCTGCTTCCTAGAAACCAATCCTAACTACACACTCACTTCACAGCTGGCTTAGGTTTTGATCAAAAAAGCATTCAATACATTTAAGAGTTCAAAATTCTTTTCCTAAAAAAAGAAAAAAATACATATAATTTCTAGGCAGTCAAAATATTCATCAAATTTGGGACTTAGGCATATGGGTGTCAGGTCTGTTTTCTTTATATGAAAATAATGGAATTAATTACCAATAGCCCACACCCTTCATATTCAATCTGGGTTCCTACTTGATGTCTGCTGCCATACTAAAGATGGAATCCAATCAAAAGTCATGTTGATTAGCAGTGCTGGATCCTCAGTATCCCTGATTCTCTTCCTACCTGACTCATGCCCAGGGCCAGTTCCCTGTTGTTAATTATAAAGGAGAGAAGGCAGGCTTTTGTGGAGACAAAAATGCATCTGTGGGCAGGGTGCAGTGGCTCACATCTATAATCCCAGAACTTTGGGAGGCCGAGGTGGGTGGATCACCTGAGGTCAGGAGTTAGAGACCAACCTGGCCAACATGGCAAAAACTCTATTAAAAATACAAAAAATTAGCCCGGGGTAGTGGCATGTGCCTGTAATCCCAGCTAGCAGGGAGGCTGAGGCAGGAGAATCTCTTAAAATCAGGATGCAATGGTTTCAGTGAGCAGAGATTGTGCCATTGCACTCCAGCCTGGGCAACAAGAGTGAACCTCCATCTTAAATAAATAAATCAATAATGCATCTATGTGTTGTACACGGAAGTGCACATGTGGGAATATTTTGAGTTGAAGGAGAATAATTGCTGTCTCTTCTTTTCTTCTTCTTCTTCTTTTTTCAGACGGAGTTCAGCTCTGTCACCCAGGCTGGAGTGCAGTAGGGTGATCTCGCCTCACTGCAACCTCTGCCTTGCCGGGTTCTAAGCGATTCTCCTGGCTCAGCCTCCAGAGTAGCTGAGATTACAGGCGCCCATCACCATGCCTGCCTAATTTTGTATTTTTAGTAGAGACGGGGTTTCACCATGTTGACCAGGCTGGTTTCGTGCTGTCTTAAGCCAACAGACACATTTACTGGCTATGGTTATTTTTTTATTAACATAATTGAGTAAAATAATTTCCTCATTAGATATTCTTCAAGCCCTTTAAGCTCACAAAATGTCCACGCTTCCAGAATTATTATAACTATTACCAAATCACATCCTGGAGATATCTATTCAGTGACATGGACTCTTCTCTTCTGATTCTTTTTTCTTTTACATTTTCTTAGATTCAGGGTCTGCACATAAAGCCGTTGGTTCTTTTTTTTTTTCATTAGTTTTTTGGATACGAGTGGTGTTTGGTTCCATCGGTAGATTTTTTAGTGGTGATTTCTGAGATTTTGGTGCCCCTGTCACTTGAGCAGTGTGCACTGTTCCCAGTATGTAGTCTCTTATCCTTCACCCCACCCAATTTTCCCCACCAAGTCCCATTTTTAAAAGAAATATAGCAACCAAATATTTAAAACTTAAATAATGACATTCATCATGCCTTCTCTTTTTAAAGTGTGAGGTAATTGAACTTAGAAAATAAAATGCTAAAACTTCAAAAAGTGGAACATAAGCAGGAGATTTAAATTGCCAACTTTCTTCTTTTCAAGGCCAAGTTTAAAGAATGACATTACGATGGAGTAAAACCCCTAAATCAGGTGTCATTCCTTGAAATCAAATATAAAATCAAATATTTCCTTTTATCTAAATTAATATAGATTATTTACAATTTGTTCAAGTCTTAAAAGGTTTTTAACGTCTCCTGAAATCAATGGAGTCTCTTTCCCTGAGGGACAAATCTTTACTTAACATGATCCTGCTTCCCATTGCAGTTGATTTTTGTATTTCTGAGATTGGCATCAATCTGGAGCATCTGATAATAGAAAAGCAAAATATTTTTCCCCATCCTTGCCTTATCGTAAAATACCACCCACCGAGTGGATAAATAGATGAACCAGATCTAGAAATCACAGATTTGGGTAAGCAGCAGGGGTTTTAGGAGCTGCTTATTTCTTTCCCTTTTCTGCCTTCTGAGAAATGTATTCACTGCTAGTAATTCCTCAGGTATCCTGCACTAGGGCCTAAGGAATTAGAAAACAAAACAAAACAAAAACTTTGTAACTACAACAATGCTTAAAGTTTCTAATCTATAAATGCTGTTGACTTTCCATGAGTAATTAAAGGGTCCCTGAGACAAAGTCTATCCAACAACTCAATATCACTTTGAAAGTTCAAAAGATTAAATAACGGAGTTTATCACAAAGATGCCTCTCACATTTAGTCTGTTTGTTTTCTTGGAAAATCACAAGACTTTCACACCAAACACTTAGTTCTATTGTTGTTTCTCTTATGCTATTTCTGAAGCTGTATAACAAGTGTAAGATTGCGTCCCAATCATTTAAGATTACCTCCCGAAGACGCTGTCACCAATTTCAGAGCAGTTCATTCAGAGCATCCTGCCTAGGCTGTCGATGAAGTTAAACATGAAGTAACATTTAATTAGTTCCTACTATGTATCCACTTTTGTGTTATTTGAGGTTTATGGTTTTTTGTTTTTTTTTTTTGTACTGTATAGATGGGTAAATTAATAGTGAGGAAATGTGTGATCTTCCCTAATTGCCCAATAATTAAGTGAAAGATCGCAGATCTGAAGTTAAATCTTCTAAGTGTGAGATTACAGAGATTTTGTTATTATTGCTTGTTTTCTTATTTTTCATAATTTAAAGTCTTCCAAAATAAATATATACTAAGTTAAAAGGTAGGCCAAGTGTGGTGGCTCACACCTGTAATCCCAGCACTTTGAGAGGCTGGATCATAAGGTCAGGAGTTCAAGACCAGTCTGACCAACATAGTGAAACCCCGTTTCAACTAAAAGTACAAAAAACTAACCAGGTGTGGTGGTGTGTGCCTGTAATCTCAGTTACTTGGGAGGCTGAGGCAGGAGAATCACGTGAACACAGGAGGCAGAGGTTGCAATGAGTCAAGATTGTGCCATGATAGTCCAGCCTGGGCAACAGTGCAAGACTCCATCTCAAAATAAATAAATAAATAAATAAATAAATCAGGCACACAGGTGTTTTTTTTAAAAATGACCCGTTTTACTCATTTTTCTCAGTGGTGATGATAATAAGAAACTAGAGATCCATTATGTTTGTGTCCAATGAGGATGCAAAGAGTTTCCAGTCTGGAATGTTTCAATGACAGCAACTATTAAAGTGGACAAGTCTTTCTTCCCTCTCTCCATGATCCTTTCTTCTCTTTCTTTTTTTTTTTTTCGTGGCACCAAAAATATGACCATTGCCAAGACAAAATATGATTGGGATTGGGTGATTCCAGCATGAGAATAACAGATGGCAATGTCTGGACTATTTAACTGAGACTTCCCAAAAAGCTCTCAACTCAGAATATTACTATAATAAAGTATGCAAATAAGAATACAAATCACATTAATGGGCCTGTGCATGCACACAAGTTTAGAACGGAAAGGCAGTAGTTTTGACATGTGGTGCTACGGAAATGGAATGCTTAATTACCCATAGGTCAGGATTAGAGTGAATATAATTGAAATAAATAACAATTTGAAATCATTGTTTAAATTTTTTACTAACTATTTAATAGGGTATGGTAAGTAAGAATAGGCAATTTTGCTGAATAATTACCAAATAATGCTGAAGAGTAAAGGTGAAAAAAAAGCTTGCAACACTCTCAGGGGTGTTGGCCTTTCAACTTATCTTTGCTTCAGTCCTTCATATTTGTATAGGGGAAATAACTTTATTATTCATTCTATAATTTTCTTTTCTTTTAAAAAGTAAAGTATTTTTCTTTAATTTTTCTGCAGATTGTGTTGCCCAATAGTATTAAGAAGAATAATTTAAAGATGTAAACCTTTTAGTTGAGATTGCTAACATAGCCTTAACTACAATTAATAGGACTCCATATATTTTAACTGTCCCATATTATCTTTTTTATATTTTAAAAGAAATCTATAATGTTCAATCAATTAAGCATCCCATTATCTTTAATGCAGTAGTAGGAATCATTGCAATAAATCTGACTATTTATTCATTTATTTTTGATAATCAGAGTCTTCCATCAGTTGGATGAGTTCACCAGAGTCACTGGGAAACTTCACCCAAATTGTAGTTCACAGTGGATCCCTTGAAAGTATAGTCATGCTGCAGTAAAACAGTTAACACAATTTTACTTGTGGTCACATTGAGTAAAATGTCCACTGAAGGTCAGACATGTGGCAGGATTGGAGGCTATAAATGTGCTTCCCTTTGTCCGTGCTGACCTGGCTCTGAATCCCTAATGTGCTACCAGTGAAACAAAGCTTGTGCCTTTATGTGGTACCAGAACTTCCAGGTAACAGGTAACATTTTGGTCTCTGCTGGAAGGGTAGTTAAATTGACTTATTTCACCACAGAGAGGGCACCATGAATTGTCCTCATGAAAAGACATTAATTCTAGATTTGGATTTGATTTTTCTATCTTTTATCTTCTAGCACTATCATATGAGAGAAAATTTCTGGATGCCAATGGAATCTCAAATTACATGGAGTCCTATCAAGTGACTTAATTTATAGTAAAGGAAGCTAGAGAATGAATGGATACCTATGAGATTCACAGATCTTAACTTTTATCTCTCAGAAGCAGCTTGTCTTGTAGAGTTTATTAAAGACATGGTTACAGTGCCACCACAAGACAAGACGCAGGAGTTTGTGGCGCTGCCTTTAGCACAAGGCACAGTATCTGATCATGCTATCAATATACACTGCTATTTTTCTCATACAGATTCAGGCAGAAAAACACAGAAATGGAGTGAAATTCCTCACAAAACATACCTATAACAGCACAACATTTGCTTCTCTTCTCAGTGACCTTAGGCTTTAGAGTCCAGTGGAAGAATGCTATCACTGGTGAACAGATCCATGCTCCAGTGAACTGGATTCTGCCCTTCAATTAAGTTTGCTTGTGCTAGTCAATGAAAGGACAAGAAAAGCATTCCATTATGGGTTGTGTAGATTCAGCCAAATTAAGAAGACAAAATAGTGTTGTTATCATCCAATGAAGGTGGAAAAAAAAAACCATGAATTGAACTAAGTGATCACCATTAACACTTACCATTGTTATATGCAGAGGTAGACGTCCTTGGGATCTGAATGCAACTTCAAACAAGAACCCTGGCCATAAATCCAAGGTTCTGATACCTTCAGTAACAAAAGTTTGGGCCTCTCTACTGGGTAGAGAAACCAGGTTAAGTGAGATGCTAACTAAAGTTAAACAGAGGCATAGTAAAGAAGAAATATCACAGATGTCATCCACTTCAACTGCCTTGGGTACAGCTGCAGAATTGAGGATTGAACCATATCATGGACTGAGAACCACAGGAGAAGAGATAGCATGTGGCAGGTGTGGGCAGGCTCTGGAGGCCAGCTGTGTGGATTGCACACTGGTTTACTAACTCTGTGGCCTTTCAACTTATCTGTGCTTCAGTTCTGTTCCTCTAAAAATGTGGATGGCAATGGCATCTATATCCTAAAATTGCTATTAGTACAGCATGATATAACATAGAAACAAGCACAAAATTAAGTGTGTAAGAAATGCTACTTACTGACTAGAAAAGCTATTGTTAACATTATTAATTGCTATTGTTTCTCCTCCATGCAATACCTTATATTTACACAGTTTCATAAAGCTTTCTCGACTTTTTTCGTCTTCATTTTTCTTACTACTGAAAAGAGGACTTGATGGTCATATTTAACTTTCCTGTTCAGTCAAAATTTCTGAATATTGATAAGGTAATAGCAAAATTAGTAGAGAAATGAATGGACATTCAGAGATGCGGGACATGAAGCTACATACAGTGAGGATGAGATTTTTGGATCGTCTCCCTGTAAGGAAGGGGCATTATTAGTAATAGAAAAATAACTGCATTTGAGAACTGTTTATTTTTATGTACTGAAACATTTTCAGAAGTATAAGTGCAAAAAATGTGATATATTTTTATTTGTGGCAGCCAATGCATTGGATTTTAGTGGATGTTTGCCTTATTACCTTAACCTCAGTATTGTATTCTAGTTGTCTGGGGGAACTTTCCTTCTGACAAAGAAGTCTTAGTGGGGCCCATGGGCACTTAAGTGGTCTAAGAGTCCCTCCTGTCCTCTGGGAGGTGTGTGCCTGTAATCAGTTTTAGATAACCGATTATTCTGACTTGGAAGTTTGCCTCTTTAGAAAATGATGTAAACATAAAGTTTCTAGTCTTGCATTTGTTGTAGCATCTGCCTTTCCTCCTGTAGCTTGCTTTTGCTCATTGCACTTTTCCTTCAGGGCATAGGGATGAACATGTAAGACTGAAGCTTGTGGAAGCCATCGGCCTCCAGTGAGTAAAAGGTCAAAGTGTAAGTGTGCCCAGAGACTCCACTAGTCAAAAAGTCAATTAATACACCAGCAGAAGTGATCAATGATTGATAATTGAGTGGGAGATGGTGTGAAGGAAGAGCAAAGGGAGAGTAACATTCTTCCATTCAAACAGCAACAACAAAACAAACCAGTCAACCTTTCACAATAATTCCCCAAAGTGACTAAGATCTAAGAAAATAAAAAATGAAAAGATAGGAATTTTGAAATAAACATTTAAAAGCCACTAGGGGAGAAGAAAGCTAACTTCAAGAAAACTGCCAAGAAGAGATGAAAGTCTCCAGCATGAAAAGCACTTCGTCTCTCCCTGGAGTGACTTCAGAAAATATACCTGCCCGTCTGGGAGGGAGGCGATGGAAATATTCTCCTTTCCTGGAAAGGACTAGCCCTAGAGCAGATACTGCTGGAGGTAGAAAGGGACAGGGGGAAATGTGAGCAAAATCAGAGGAGGTTAAGTGTATTTTGTCAAATGTAACCCAATAAGTAAATGTTTCCATGTTTCATAGCTAACTCAGAGTTAGCTTCTGACAAGGCAGGAGGTACAATAAATCTAAGTTCCGGCCAGGGTGTTAGGAGGCATCTGAGCAACCAGGTTCCGGCTCTTCCACTGGAGTATTTGTAAGTTTTCTTTAGCTTTTCATTTTCTCCTTTTCTTTCTTCCTTTCTTTCTTTCATTTTCTTTCTTTCTTTCTTTTTACTTTCTCTCTTTCTCTTTCTCTCTCTCTCTCCCTCCATCTCTCTCTTTTTCTTTCCCCTCCCCTCCCCTCCCCTCCATTCCCCTCCCCTCCCCTCTATTCCCCTCCCCTCCCCTCCATTCCCCTCCCCTCCCCTCCATTCCCCT
>CAUYQU010072618.1:0-43851 GCA_963574635.1 Cheracebus regulus | reverse complement strand
ATTTTTCTATTTCATTAATTTGGCTGTTTTTTGAAATGTTTTTTTTTTTTTTTTTTTTTTTTTTTTTTTTTTTTGAGACAGGGTCTCACTCTGTCACCCAGGCTGGAGTGCAGTGTTGCAACCTCGGCTCACTGCAACCTCCACCTCCCAGGTTCAAGCGATTCTCCTGCCTCAGCCTCCTGAGTAGCTGGGATTACAGGCATGCACCACCACGCCCAGCTAATTTTTTTGTATTTTTAGTAGAGACAGGGTTTCACCATGCTGGCCAGACTGGTCTCGAACTCCTGACCTAAGGCAATCTGTCCTCCTCAGCCTCCCAAGGTCTCTATCTTACATATGTCTGTGAACTGCTTTTGACCACTACCTAAAACCCAGGAACCCTACAAAACACCTATGGCTCCCTATCACTGGAGAAGAACTTGCAGCACACTCCATCTGCTGCCCAGGCCCCTGGATGCCACAGAGCTTCAGGAGGGACGGCTTGGTGGGGGATGGTACCTCTCTGCACAGGCCCACACAATGGCAACTCCAACCCTGTCTCCCAGAGTGAATCATCTCTGCAGATAAGCTTCAACTCGGGGAATGAGCACTCATGACATTTATTTACGAGAGGCTTCTCCCTGGAGAATTAAGGGTCCCTTGCAGGTAGGGATTTAATATGCTCTGCGTTTCTTTCCACTGATCCCCCTTAGCAAGCCTCCAGGGAGGGGCCCAGGAGCTGGGTCTGCTGTTCCTAAGTTACAGGAAAAGCCTGAGGCAGCTTTGAGGAAAGGGGCTATTCCAGCCCAATGGGGCAGGCCGAGGAAGCAAAGGCCTCCAAGACTCTTCCTGAATCCTCAGCCAAGACAACAACATCACGGGGACCAACTGTATATTAACTTCTCACAACATACATCTCACTCCGTTTAGCTGAGATCCCCTCAGAAGGTAAGCAGATGGGAGACACTCCAGACCCCACCCATCCACTGAGTTAATATTCCACTTGTATCTCCTGATACAACTTAAAATTTGGAAAAAAAAAAAAATTTAATCACAATTCAGAAAAACACACCCACGCATCTTGTTCACCAAGCGTGAAGCCATTCCCCTCAGCGTAGCTTCGTCTGTGCTCTCCAACAGATAGTGGAGGAGAAAGAAATGTCATTTTCATACCAAAATGCTGCCTCATTCTTCCCCTACAGGGCCCCTACCTGGGTGTGTTTGCAAGTCTAATTTAGATATCACTATTTGAATATACTTTCGAGCTTGGAAAACAAGCCAATAGTTCAGAGGAGCCAAGGCAAACTCAATCTGACAGCCACAGCCCTGACGGCTGCCAAGTCTGATTGACTAGTTGGATATATTTAGATAGGAGAGAGGAGGGGGCTCAAACACTGTTGTGCTTCTGAACTCAAGAACACTGTGTTGGTAATGACAGACAGCAAATAAACAGCCAACAGCCATTCAGCCACATCATCTGGTATCCCAGGCACAGGATCCTCGCCTCCGTAAATGACGTGGAATTTCAAAAGCCACCCACGCTATTGCAAAAAATAAATAAATAAATAACAGGCAATTAGAAAGGGTTCTGCTGTGGCATTCCCTACCGTTACTCATTAGAAATAAACAAATAAGTAAATATGATCTGTTCCTTGGCTGGCCTCACCTCCTCGCTCCTCCCCTTTGCTTTCCTGTTCCAGGATAAACTGTAGGCAGCAAAGACAAGGCCAAGGGTACCCAGTGCGCTCCTGAGCCCTGGCTGCTCCTCTTTTTTTTTCTTTGAGACAGAGTCTTGCTCTGTCGCCTAGGCTGGAGTGCAGTGGCGCAATCTTGGCTCACTGCAACCTCTACCTCCCAGGTTCAAGCAATTCTCCTGTCTCAGCCTCCCGAGTAGCTGGGACTACAGGTGTGTGTCACCACGCCCTGCTAACGTTTTATATTTTAGTAGACACCGGGTTTCACCATGTTGGCCAGGATGGTCTCAATCTCCGGACATCGTGATCCCCCTGCCTAAGCCTCCCAAAGTGCTGGGGTTACAGGTGTGATCCACTGCGCCTGGCCAGCTCCTGCTTTTGCAAAAGTTCTGTTGTAAACCTGGCCCTCTCCACCTCTAACTACTACATGTGTAAAAATAAAAAGTTAGGGATTGTCTCTCACTTATTCTTTCTTTCAAAGGGTGGAAGCTTAAGAGTAGGGCGTGTGGTCAGAGCTATGAGTTACAGAATGTGTCTCCAAGCCTCCACGTCATTCAAACATGTGATCCCGTCAGGGGAGGGAAGAGGTGTAAAAAGGGCCCAGGCTGAGGGAGACAGATGCTCTGCAGCACAAAACCCCAACCCACCAGTGGTCTCAGACCTGGGGCCAGCAGATTTACCTTCAGTCCACCTCCACTTCCCCAACTGAAAAGTGGGAATAGTAACAGCCAACGCCAGGCGTGTGGCTCATGCTTGTAATCCCAGCATTTTGGGAGGCCGAGACGGGTGGGACTGCTTGAGCTCAGGAGTTTAAGAGCAGTCTGGGCAACATAGCAAGACTCTGTCTCTACTAAAAATACAAGAAAACAGCCTGGCACAGTGCACACTGGTGGTCCCAGCTATTCGGGAGGTTGAGGTGGGAGGATCCCTCGAGCTCAGGGAGGCAGAGGTTGAAGTGAGCCGATATCATGCCCACTGTCTCCAGCATGGGGGATAGAGTGAGACTCTGTCTCAAAAAAAAAAAAAAATTCCAACATTGGGAAGATTCATTGACTGAGACTTCACTATGTGCCACAATCTATAGAAGATGCTGAGATACGCCTAGGAATAAAGTAAGAGTTAGACAAGATGGGCTGCGTAAGGCTCTGAAGAGCACCAGGAATACTGTCTAGTAAGGGCACAACCATGGAAGCTTGTCTCCCAGGACAACAGCCTCTGCTTGCTAGTTGCCAGCCTTTCTCACGCTATCTCCTCCCCAACGCAGCCTTCCATTGGGTCTTCCAGTACACAGAGCCGTGAGCTCACTATCCCCTCTGCCAAGAAGGTTCCTCCCATCCCTCCTGATTTAACCCAGCTCATGCTAAGGCATTTCTCAGAGAAACTCTCCTAAGGTCTCCCAGTAGACACTCCCAGGTCACCCTCTACCCTGCCTCCAGAACACCCATCCCAAGTTGTACTGATACAGCTACTCATGGAAACAGGGCAGTATCTGTTCCCCACACTTCCCTGTGAGCTCACGCGGCAGGAATAGAATCTCCCTTCACCACTGAATTTCCCCCTAGCATTTAGAAAAGCAAAGGTACCTAATGCATATTTATTGATGGAACAAACAAATGGATGAAATAACCATTTACAGGAGGTAGCCCAGAAGTGCTCAACAGCCTCTCTCCAGCTTTAGAAACATCCTGTATCACAGAACTAGCCCCAAAGCAAGGCATGTTTAAAAAAACAACAACAACAACAAACAAACAAACAAACAAACAAACAAAAAAACACTGTGCCTCAATTTTCTCATCTGCAAAATGACGTTCTGGTAAACACTCAAGATCTTCAGATTTTCTTTAAAATGAAATCTCACCACAGGATGCATTTCTCTGCACGTGACTGGATCGTTGGAGAGAGCAAGTATTTTCTTACGAAATAAAAGTAAGTTAGCCGGGTATCTACTATTAACAGACAGGAAGCCCGGTCTGCAAAACAGAGGTTTTTGTTGAGTGTGGTTTTTATTTTTTTTAAAAGGATAAATAAATTGAGACTTTTGTTTTGGGCAAAAATCCTGTGCCATGGAGGAAGAAAGCCAGCAATGCTAAAAAGGAAAATGAAAACAAAAAATGAATAAATAAATAACCCAGCAATCTCTGAGCAACACATCCGGGTTAGCAGAGCAGAAAAGGACACACAGGCCTAAAGAAATGCTATTGTTTCTGTATTTAGGACAAGACTCAATCCCAAAAGGGAGCTTTGGGATCACAGGAAAAGGAGCCGGAGGTCTTTCCCACTAAACATTCAGGACCCAACCCTAGGCTTCCAGAATGTCATCTGGGAGAGTGATGCTACTTTCTTCTTACAGAGATGCACGAGCTGGAGAGGGGAAAGGGGGCATCCTGGAGGTGACGGTTATTGTATGGGTGGAAAACGGGCTTAAAGGCAAGCCCATTAGAGAAGCAGAATCTTAATTTATCAATTAGACGCCATCTGTGGATTGTGTTCCTTGAAATAATTGTTGAATTTGACAATGCATTGCAGCTTTACAAAGTTTCTGCCATCCTTGATGCTGTTTAATTAAATTTCTGCACTTAACTTTGATTGCACTGAAAGCACTGATGCCTTCCACAGATTGAGTTCCTCAGCCACCTGCTGTGTTGGAGCCAAGTGTATTTCCAGAGCAGGGGGGGAAATATGTATTTTATTTTATTTGAAGCCATGTCTTTTCTCAGCCTTCACTCATAGGGAATCATAACTCCCGCTATACAGGAGGGACTGTGTCTCCAAACCTAGCCAGCCCAGCCTTCCGGCCCCTCGCCACCTACATGAGGTCTTTCTGTTCTTTTATTGTGTCTCACAGAGAGGGCTAACAAAACAGAATCCCAGACAGTTACCAAACACAGAGGAGTGGCTTAAAATAGAACACAATAATTATCACATAAAGCAACCAAGAACACGGGTTTCAGGTGGGAGCTGCTTCTAGGCCTGAAAATCCTCACCTAGAAGGAAAACGCAGGTCAGCACAGGGACGCAGCCCCATACCCGGGAGGTGGCCTGGGACCTGAGGACCACATTAGCAGGCTAATATTGACACATCAGCCTGGGCAGTGCTGTTTTTCAAAGTACATCTAAGATGAGGGCAGTTCTCACCTGTCTGGCTTAAGACAGACATTAACCGCACCCACAGAAAGCTTCCCATCAGCCTTCATTTATTGTGTTTTGTTGTTGTTGTTTGTTGTTGTTGATTGAGACAGAATCTCACTCTGTCACCCAGGCTGGAGTGCAGTGGTGCCAACTCAGCTCACTGTAACCACATCCCAGGCTCAAGTGATTCTCGTGCCTCAGCCTCCTGAGTAGCTGGGATTACGAGCGTGAGCCACCACATCCGGCTAAGTTTTGTATTTTTTAGTAGAGACAGGGTTTCTCCATGCTGGCCACACTGGTCCTGAACTCCTGATCTCAAGTGATCTGCCCACCTCGGCCTCCCAAAGGGCTGGGATTATAGGTGTGAGTCACCATGCCCAACCTATTATGTTTTTACAGTGGTAAAATATACATAACATAAAAAAGGCCACTCTTTCTGTCACAGAGCTCTTTCTTTGTCATAGAGCTCCCTACTCCCTTGTGACATTACTCACACAAATCAAGGTGCTAAGTGACATCACAAGGGGCTGGGGAGCTCTATGGATTTGACTACTCTAGGAACCTCATATGGCGGAGTCATGATCTCCTTTGTAACAAACAGGCAGGTTTCACTTAGCACATCTTCCAGGTCCATCCATGCTGTAGCATATATCAGAATCTCCTTCCTTTTTTAGGCTGATACTATATAATTGTATGTCTATCACATTTTGTTGATCCATTCCTGTGTCAATGGACATCTGGGTTATTTCCACCTTTTGGCTATTGTGAATAATGCTGCAATGCATGTGGGTATACACATATCTATTCAAGTCCCTGCCTTCAAATCTCTCATGTATATAACCAGAAGTAGAACTGCTGATCATCCAGTACATCTATGTTTGATTTCCTGAGGAACTGCCACAGTGCTTTGTACAGTGGCTATACCATTTTACATTCCCATCAGCAACACATAAGGTTTCAACAGCCTTCATTTTTAAATGGAAACTTTAGAATCATAATTTATGCACTTGGGTTGAACACAGCATCTCCTGACTTTTCTTTCATACAAATACTCTATGAGTGGCATTATATGAAGACAAGCACTTTGGTATGGATCTTTTTTCAAGTAGAAAATATCAGAGGGGTGGCATATAAAAAACGAAAAGAAAGAGGGAAAGGCACAGCTCACAGACATAAAGAATAAATTTGGCACTGGTTTTTTTTTCCTAGAACCACATGGCTCCTCCAACCCAAAGCCTCAAGTTCAAAAGATTTATGGACTAAAACTTCAGAACTATAAAATAAAATTCTCAGAAAATGCTGTTGCAACAGTCAATGGATCATTACAACAGCCACTTAGCAAGCCATAAACTCACTGGGCAAACAGAATTGGGTCAGATATTAATTTCCACAATGGGAGGGTAACTAGAGACAAGTTACTTCACCAACTCTCCCTTCTCTGATCATCTGGTGAGCCTGCACTGCAGGAACGTCATAGGATCCTTCATTTAGGGAATGAAGCCTGCAGTTCCCTCAAATCTAAGTAAAGACAAGATTTCCCATACTCAACACTATTACAGAACAAAATGGAAGTGTAAATAGAAATATCTGTTTAATTTAAATGTCTGGGCCCAGCTCTGTTTCTACAAACTGCAATTTGGTTCCACATTCACTCCCTGGCAACTGGAAGCCAACCTCATTTTGTTTACAAAAATAGTGCCCACCACTGGGTTCCATGCAGTTCCATGACCCATTCACACAGTTCAGTTCCAGAAGGAAAAGTCAAGATCACAGGCCAACAAGGTATACCCCTTTCCTAATAGCCAATTATCCCAGTCCCAGAGACAAGTTCTGGCTTTTCCAGGAGATCACAGTTTTAAGGATTTTCTAGATTTTGACCACAATAATTTGTAGAAATGTGTAAGGAAATAGAATTCCATTGTTCTATCTCTGTAAGCCTGACCATGTATCTATATAAAACCATCCAGGACAGCACTTCTATGTTAGGTCATGTGTTCCAATTGTGGGTTCAGAAAGTACAGCTGATCCTTGAACAACACAAGTATAAACCATGCCAGTCCACTTATACATGGATTTTTTTCCCACCTCTGCACCCCTGAGACAGCAAAACCATTGCTCTTCTTCCTCATCAGCCTACTCAATGTGAAGATAATAAGTATGAAGTCCTTTATGATAATCTACTTCCACTTAAAGAATAGTAAATAGGTTTTCTCTTACTTATGATTTTCCCTTTTCTTTTCTTTGAGACAGGGTCTTCTTGCTCTGTTGCCCAGGCTAGACTGCAGTGGCATAATCTTGGCTCACTGCAACTTCTACCTCCCAGGTTCAAGTCATCCTCCCACCTCTGTCTCCTGAGTAGCTGGGACAACAGGCACGAGCCACCATGTCCAGCTAATTTTTTTTTTTTTTTGTAGAGACAGGGTTTCCCCATGTTACCCAGGCTGGTCTCAAACTCCTGAACTCAGCCCATCTGCCTGCCTTGGCCTCCCAAAGTCCTGGGTTTACAGGCATGAGCTACTGCGCTCAACCATGATATTCTTAATAACATTTTCTTTTCTCTAGCTTACTTTGTTGTAAAAATGCAGTACCTAATACATACAGAAAGCATGTGTTAATCAACTGTTGATGTTATAGGTAGGCTCTAGTCGATGGTAGGCTAAGTAGTGGGGTAGTCAAAAGTTATACTCAGAGTTTCGACTGCGCAGGGGGGCCCTAACCCTTGAGTTTTCAAGGGTCAACTATATATTAACTGCGCACAGCATACACCCCATTCAGTTCAGCTAGGATCCCTTCACAAAGAAGCAGATGAGAGAGAGTCCTGACCTCCCCATATTCCGAGTTAATATGCCACTTGTTACAATCCATAGCAAATTTTATGGACAAGTTATAACAGTCACAATTAAGCAGCTCACACAGAAATCTGCATCTTCACCTTAACTGTGTGGCACCTACACATCCCATCATTAGCCTCTGCTGAATGAATATTAAGTCGTACGGAAGTATGAAGGGTCAATTATATCACCAAATGAAGAAAAGAGAAGACACTTGTCTTGGCCTCTGGTTCTGTCTTAAATTAACTTTTAATATTGAACAAAATGTTATATTCGCTCTTCCCATATTCTAAAAATTTTTCTTCTGTGGAAGCAATAAGATATTTTTAAAATTTAATACAACTAAGAAACTGTAGAAGAATCACTCCGTGGGCATAAAACCTAGTTCTAACATTTTCTCTTCGTGGGTTCACATGAACACTCAGAAATAGTGCCCACCTTGGTGTTACCAGATTAAACCAGTTGAGATGCTGTGGCCCTCATGGGCCAGGAGAGCATCTGGGGACAAGAAACAAGTCAGCTGTGTGGCTAAAAGTGGAACTTGGAGCCCTTGGGCAGTCCCAGTGAAGCCAAAACCCTACTCAGCAGGGGAGGGACCCTAAACCAATGGCTGAGTAGCCTCTCCTGAAGCTCAGAGGCTCGGAGAAGTTAGGAAGAGGCAAAACTGTTCAAGAGAAAAAGTTTCACCCATTATACCCTGGGGCCTCAAGCCCTCCGTGAAGTGAGACAGGGAATAAAATCCACCAATATACAAATTAAACACACAAGCACCAGCATATGGCCGCAGCCCAGCAACTTCCCTAAATCCTAAAACTGCAGTCTAAGAAAGACCCAGGCTTGCTCCAAGTAGCTGCAGACATCTAGCTTCTAAAGCCCTCCTCATAACAAAACATGGGTGCAACCCCCAGTGCCTCCTTGCCTGCTTAGGGTAGCCACTCCCTCACCATGTGTGGAAACACAGAGCTTTCTGGAACACAGGGTCTACAGCACTTCTCTAGTGCCAAACCCCGGGACACCTGAGGATTTTGTGAGAAATAAGATAGAGGGCCAGGCTCCCTGAGTTGCCTGTGAAGAGTTTCCCAGAGTACCTCACATCACAAATAAAGGTGCTAAGTGATATCACAAGGGGTGAGGAGCTCAGCATTGTGGGTGCCAGGCTAAGGGAGCAAACAGGAGAACACTCATAAAGAAATTAAAAACTATATTTATTGCAAAGGAAAGTAGAGTAAGCCAACCATAAAGGAAATGGTAACAGGGTCACCAAGGGCTCACAGGGTTTCAGCCAGGCCCTCAACAATTGGGATTTCCCAAAGGGAAGCAGCAATGCCTGCTGTAGCTGCCAGGACCCTCTGGTTTGGGGTGTCATCACTTGACCTCAGCCACTGGGTGGCAGATGCAATTCCTCAACCCATGACTGGGCATAAACTTTGCCATCAAGTGCTACTAACGATGGCACTACCAGCATTTACTCAGGGCTCACTCACACAGCCTTGGCAGGGAGGCAGTACTGGGACATGCATTTTGTAGATGAAGAAACTGAGACTCCAACAAGTAAGTGTGTGCCCCAGAATTACAGATGTTGCTAACTGGACGTGGAACCCTCGTCTTTCTGACTTTAAGACCCATGCTCTTAACTATCAGTCAGCCTCAGTCAGCCTCGTCTATCTCCCTTGCAGCTGAATTCAATAGTAAGATTTAAATGCCCACACTGAGTTGGAACAAAGATTTACCACCATGAGACCCAGAGAGCTTGATGGGCTGGCTCTCAGCAGGGATGTGCCCCACTCCTCCACCCCAAGCAGTGGGACCTAAGCGATCTGGGG
This sequence comes from Cheracebus regulus, assembly GCA_963574635.1. Lineage (NCBI taxonomy): Eukaryota > Metazoa > Chordata > Mammalia > Primates > Pitheciidae > Cheracebus > Cheracebus regulus. The sequence continues at coordinate 34,395 of CAUYQU010072618.1, read as the reverse complement.
AACAAGGAAGAGTGGGTAAGCGAGAGGACTTCCGGGAATGGCTGGAGGAGGAAGAAGCAGCTGCCGTGGGGACGGCAGGACCGCCTGCGCACCTGCCCTGCTGAACAGTTTCCATTCTCCCACCCAAGTTCTGCCTGAGAATGGCCTCAAGCGACTTTGTGGGTGAACAGAGTTGCCCTCTATAAAACCAATCTCTAAGTATGAGGAATATCCCTCAAAAGGCCCTAGCAACATCTCGATTTTGATTTCACCTACAATCTTCTTGACCATATTTACGTTTCAACATGTACAACACTTTAGATATAGTCACTTCTCTAAAACTGTTAGAAGTGCAATGAAAATCAGCACTTCTTTTATTTGTCCTAAAATTATTTTCCTCAAATCTTGTACTTGTGGTTTTCATGGAATTTGTATGACCTTCTGTCTTTTAACCTAACTGGGCATCTGCACAATGAAAGCTTTGATTTTATCAAATCTCCAAGGCCCCCTCCAAACACTAATGATTAGGATCCCACATCCCATATTCACCTTCTAATACATCACTTTGATACTCTAACCTCTCCAATATCACTTTTCCAAAAGATCCTAATACTAGAGGTGACTTTTTGGGACACAATTAGTCCTTAAAATGCCTTTGCGTGAATTAGAAAAAGACGCTTCCTTCCTTCCCTCAAATGGACACAGCCTGGCCTCAGAGCCTTGAGTCATTCAACATGCTACCTGGCGAGCCCTTAACCTTAAACACCATTGCAATATTCACAAGCGCCAACCAACTTCAGCCCATGACTGCAACCACCCCGGAGAAAAATGCCTGAAGGAGTCATTCTGGTTTTGCAGGTACAAATGCTGTCCATAAACACACACACATACACACACACACACACACACACACACACACACACACACACACACACAGAGAGAGAGAGAGAGAGACAGAGACAGAGAAAGAGAGAAAGAGACAACAAAAATCTTTCTCTTCTTCCCTCTGCTCTCAATTTTTCACTGATACTTTTCTTCAGGGGCAAACAGTTGCCAAGGTCTGTAACTGCAAGCTTTGCAACTCCCCTTGGGAGCCATGCCTGCCAAGTGTGGGTGCCTCAAATAGCATTCCCCAAAGCTGTGGGGTTTACTGAGTATGATTCAAGACAGAAGCAGGAAAGCATGCCTGTGACCACAAGACCTCAGAAAGGAGATGGGGTTGTCCAGGGGTCCTGGCTGTATGAAGTCACTAAGGTCAAAGGTAAGGCCAAACCGAGACTCCATCAAGAGAAACAACAGAGCACCCTCACTCATCAAATAAGAAAAAGATTAATTTATTCATCGGAACAGTAAGCATTTCTCCCTTGAGTATTTTCTCTTCCTATTTACTGATCAAATCTTTGTGAATGAAAGCACAATCCTCTTACTGGATCAAGAAAGACACATACACAAAAGCCCCTCAACTGAAAAATCAAGTCAGGCAGGTCACGATTTCACCTTTATGTGAACAGGATGCAGCCACAAAGGCCTGGATAGGGAGCTGGTGGCGCAGCTCCCACCAGCGTCATCGTTAATAAGTAAGCAGCAGCAGCCTGTGCAAGGCTCTCCTCGCCCTGGCAAGCACACTGACCAGCGCTGAGCAGGCACAACCCACCAGTGCCAAGAAAGCACAAGGTGTAGGGCAGAGCAGGAGGGAGGGGGAGGAGTCTGTGTGCTGCCGAATGAAGCTCAAGTGGCTGGATCCAGCTCTGAAAGCCAGAAGCTCTAACCAGCCCCTTCTACACTGCACCACCCACTTCCTAATGTTGCTTTTCCCACCGGCGGTAGACGTTGACTCTGGGTGGCCTTGGGGGTCCTGGAACTTAAGACCATGCAGAAGCTGTCACTCAGGAGACTAAAAGTTCAGAAGCAGGGGCTGCAGCCGCCTGGGTCTGCGGTTCTTGGCTGCCCCAAGAGGCAGTCCCTCTACTTGGGGAGAAAGCAGCGCCTTTGTGGCAGTGAACAAGGCTGTCCTCGAGGAGAAACCGGGCCAGGCCTGCTTTGTTTTCTCAGGAAGGCCTGAATCATTAGGGAGAGAGCAAGCTCTCCAGCACACAAGATGAAAACAAATCAGCCCCGAAAACTGGGGAAGGGTCTACTGAATGGGCCCTGGGCAGCTGGCCGGGGAGGTGCAATGCTGGAGCGCCTCGACGGGTCCAAAATAACCACGCCAATTTGCACACGAATAAGCAAACACAAAACCCCAAAGCGAGGACATTCAAAACTGAAAGCAGCTGCTAATCACCTGTTTTAATTTTTTTTTCTTAAATTAGCTGCAACTAAGAATTTTCAAACTCTCAAGTACAATACACAGCTTAACATTTTCATACACCTGTAAAACCAGTAAGTTAAATCCCATTACAAAAGACTCCGACTTATAAAGGAGCAGTTCAAATACAGTTCTTATCAAATACAAACAATGGAAAATGATTTAGGCATAGAACATCAGTCACTGGAAATTAACATTTGAAAAAAAAATTTTACATAAAAACCATCTGTGTATTGAGATGGTGCACTCTGCTAAACCACAGGCCTAATTAGGGAACTAGGAACCAAGGCACCACAGAGCAATACATTAAGTTTTGTGTGTCTTTTTCTTTGAGGGAGGGGGGATTTGCTGAAATCTTATCAATACAGTGTTGTTCTTTCTTCTCTGTAAATCTAAAATGATGTCTATGTCAAATTGCTAAGAGTGCTTTTGCCTGACAGACAAAACACAACTTGTCTTAATCTGGGGTGGTTCTCCCTGCTGGCGTCCCCACCCAAGGATATCTGCTTAAGAGTCCAACCAGGGCATCAAAGTTTTCAAGAAGATAAAAATGAAGAAACATGCCGGCCAAAAAAAGAAGTTATGCAAAGAGGCGCGATTTGGTATGTTATAGGTAGCAAGGTCCAGAATTAAATAAAACATCTTTCTTTCCCCGTCATTCTCTTCCCTAAGCAAAAGATTTTAAAAAGGCCAATTAGTGGCTTTCACCTAAATGCCACGTTACATCTTTCAAAGTACTTGGTGGATCTCTTAGTTGATGCACTCAGCAAATCAGTGACGTAAAGATAAGGAAACTAAGTCTTAGAAAGGTTGAGTGGCACATCCAGGGTCACAGAGCAAGTTATTAAGAGGCGAGCCAGAACCTGGAACCCAGCCAGGCCCTGCCTGCCCCATGGCCTCTCAAAATAGCATTGCCAGAACAAGGGAGGGGGTTTGGCCCAGCCCTCAGAGCAAAAGAATCATGTGGTCATGATCAATGGTAACCACGGAAATCAGCATGTGATTGTAATTCTTCAGGAGTCTGTGCTGGGAGGGTAAAGACACAGGTTCCACTTGAGTTTTGGCATGCATCCCTAACAGAAAGGCCCGAGGCAGTAAAGGAAGAGAAAAATAAGGGAGACCAAAGAGAAAAGACCAACGCTGGACCCACACTGTTCTGTCTGTTCGGCACCTCTGTCTTCAGGGAACCTACCCAGTTCCAAAGGACTCTCAATCAGAGACTGGTCCAAGTGCTGGACCTGTGTCCTAAGCAAGGCCAGTCACGGAACTTTCCTGACAGTGATATGCAAATGCTGAAAGAAAGCAGTACTGTTCCATGGGAGCCGCTAAGCTTGTTTGTGCATCCAGGATCCTGATGGCCACTTCTCCAACCCATGGAAAACATTTACGTGCAAATGCAGTGAATGAGGCCAACCCACAGAAAAAAAGGAGAGGAGAGATGAGGGACAGAGAGAGCCATGTTGACATCATTGGAGCCCTGGAAACAGCTGTGACAAAGCCAGGAAAACTCCTGGACCTTACAGTTCTGTGGGCCAAGGTATGCTCTTTTCTCCTTGGGCTCTTTTGAGTGGGGTCATTTGAAACCAAAAGGATCCTGGCTTACGACACAGAAGATGATCTTAAAAATACGCTAGTCACAGACTCCACATTTTCAGACTATCTTTATGTTCAACACTCAGTTTTTTGGCCCCATAAAACCACCCCATAAACCACCTTGCCTTCTAGAATCTACTCTCTGCCCAGCAGCTAGAGAGATCGTCTCCAACAGTTAATTCTCTGGCTGCTCGAATCCTTCCAACAATGTCCCATCGCAAGCTCCTCTTTAATACAATCTTCTTTAATACAAGCTTCCAGGCTCCTCATATGTGGCCCCAGCCTCCCTCCTCAAACTCCTCTCCCACCCCTTCCTCATCACACCCTTCGGCTCTCACCTGCACTTCCTGTGGGTTCACACTCATCAAGCTTGCTCCTGCCTCGACGTTGCATCTGCTGCGGCCTCACCTAAAGTTCTGGCGTCCATTCTCGCCCCTTATTTCAGATCTCTACCCAAATATCACCTCCCAGACAGACAGCCCTTAAACACCCCTCCCCTACCTGGAATCAGTTTTATATTTACTTATCATTTCTCTTAGAATGTAAGCTCTCCTATGGCACTGACCTTGACCATCCTGTTCACTTCTTCCCCTTCCCCTTTCCCTGCCCCGAGACAGAGTCTCGCTCTGTTGCCCAGGCTGCAGTGCAGTGGCACAATCTCAGCTCACTGCAACCTCTGTCTCCCAGGAGTCTCCTGCCTCAGCCTCCTGAGTAACTGAGATTACAGGCACATGCCATCACGCCCAGCTAATTTTTGTATTTTTAGCAGAGAGGGGGTTGTACCATGTTGACCAGGCTGGTCTTGAACTCCTGACCTTGTGATCCACCCACCTCAGCCTCCCAAAGTGCTAGGACTGCAGGCATGAGCCACCACGCCCAGCCCATCCTGTTCACTTCTGTATCTCTACTGCCTAGCCTCTCTACCACTATTTATTAAATAAACAAAACTGCAATGTCATGGCATTCAAACACCTCCCCAGCCATTCAAGGAGCAACAAGGGGTCCCGGGCCATTCCATGTCCTTATGCTTTCCACACCAAAACTAGCATCACCAGAGCTATGCTACAGACCAGGGGTTGCCAAACTATGGCATGTAGACCACATCTGGTCTGCTGCCTGTTTTTCTCTTACCTACAAACTAAGAATGGTTTTACTGATGAACCTCTGTAACTGATTTGATAAGAGAAAACAGTAACTTTGAATTCCGATTCAGCCAAATGCTATGCCCCCGCAACAATATCCATTCTTCTCATTAGCAAACATTTTTTTTAAAATTATGCTCAGTAATTGCCCTTATATTTTTAATTTCATGAGTAAATATTCCTTGTAAATTTGTTTTCTTTCTTGATATGTTAAGTACCTACACAAAATCCTCAATATTGCATCCTGGCCCCCAAAAGCCTAAACTATTTACTATGTGGACCCTTTACACACATAAATAAAAAGAGTTTGCTGATCTCCATGACAGACTTACTATTCATGGGGGAGAAAGGAGACTTAATGGGTCAGTCCAACCCCTGTATCCTCCAGGACCAAAATTAATGAGGAAACAACAGAACCGGGTCTTAAATTGCTCTTACTGTTCTGAGACTCAGGGAAAAAATAATAATCAGATTAAATCTTCAATCTACAGGAAGCTCTTAAATTCAAAGACCCTCCAGAGGAAATAGATACTTTGACTCAGCAAATGCTCCTATAGGAGAAATGGCATCACTAGCACCACCTACATCTCCACCAACTACTCCCTAAAGAAGTAACAAAGGAAATCAGAGTCTGTGATCTACCTTAGAATATCTTAGGTAAATGTCTTAGGAGCTCCTCCACTATCTGTCCCTAACTGAACCATGTATCAGTGCACCAAGTCCACCTTTAGCCATGTGGCCTCCAGGGCACAGAAGTCCTTAGTACAACCCCAAGAAAACCCAGCAGCACCTTGGAATCACATCAGATCAATCAAGCCTCCATCCAACGTGGAAGTCCCAGCCACACCTGCTCTGCACCTATCCACAGTTGGTCCAAGGATGACATAAACAGGAGCAGTGGGCACACGTGAAAACCCACTCCCGTCTTGCTCAGTACAACTCCAGTACTGGTCTGGGGAAACACAGGACGCCAAGCTCTACTTGAGTTGCCAGAATACTAAAAGAATGAAAAGTGTCCTTCTCCGGAGGAGAGTACATTTCTGGGAGCTAGCTGGGGAAAGATGGGCCAGTGAACTGTTGATATTCAAATCATCATTAAATGACTCAACTTTCCAGAAATCAAAGGCGTCACAGTGGGAAATTCTCCATCTTGACTTTTCTTTCTGGTTTCAACAGAATAAAGCTGCAGAGCGGAGAACCAATTAAATTTTTAAACATTTCTTTAAAATTGCAAGAGCCACCCTCACCCAGTCCAGTCATTACTAATATCCTGCTCTCCACACCCTGATCCTTAACAGCACCCTGTGAAATTGCTCAGTGCCCAGTAGGGCTCAAGCAGCAGAGGAGGCGGCCAGGAGGAGCCCTTCTGGCCAAGGCAAACCGGTAGCCAGGGGGATTCCATCCAAGTTAAATCCACATGGACCAAGAAGAGACCAAGAAGCTTGAACACAAGAAACTGGCTCCTTCCAAGACTCAAAACCCTAAAGTGACAGTTATTCAGGGATTGGCCGACATTTATCCCCCTGACCCTACCCTTTATGTTTCTTCCAGGGTCCCTCAATACCTCCTCCTAAAATCATAGACATTTGTGAGCATAGAAGAGCAAGAAGAAACCCAGAGCTGCTCAGTGTCTAAGTCGGAACAAACCTGTTCCCATTTAGGAATCAGGGTTCCACCCTCCTTCGCCTAGGAGCTCCTCTTCATCTACCTCCCTTCTCTTTTCCGCCAAGGTCTTAGAGTTCTATTTCCTCACCTACTTCCTTTCTAAAATAAAAGGAACAAACATAGAGTCCTCTATTCAGACATCTAAGTTCCAGAAATCAAAAGAACAAATAGGAAGGGCGGCCACAGATTTTTGTACTTGGGAAAAATACCAAAATGGTCCTAGGTCCCAAAAGAGAGATGGTTGCCCAAGCCTTTACACACTGGTGAACCTCAGAGTACACTGTTAAAGAAGAAACCATCCAGGTTCATGACTTAACATCCAGATTCATTTATGTGACATACACTTGTTGAGTGCCTACTATGCAGACACTCACTGTGCTGGAAGTCAACAGCAAACCAGAGAGACAGAAAAGGCCGAACTTCCTGGGACTTACATCCAGTGCCTCCTGTACCTTACTAATATGAAAGGGAGCAAAAGAATGAGAAGCTGACCTGCATCACACCTTCCTCTCAGTGTTTCTTCACATGATGTATGTTCTCATCCATTCATTGTCACTCATCCATCCATTCATTCCATCAAGTATATACTGCACACAAACTTTGTGTGTCTGCATGTGCATGTGTGTGTCACAGTGGTGCAATCTTAGCTCATTGCAACCTCCACCTTTTGGGTTCAAGTGATTCTTCTGCCTCAGCCTCCCAACTAGCTGGGATTACAGGCATGCACAACCACACCCAGCTAATTTTTGTATTTTTAGTGGAGATGAGGTTTCACCATGTTGGCCAGGCTGGTTTCAAAGTCCTGACCTCAAACCCTCCTCCCAAAGTGATGGGGTTACAGGTGTAAGCCATTTACACCCAGCCATGCACACAAACTTTGGATCAGGCATTGAGCTAGGTAGGTGGAGGCTCCAGAATTTATGTAGAGGAGGGGCTTAAGAGTAGCACCCTTCTAAGTGGGAAGGGGCAGGGAGCTGAGGATTTGTCTTAAAGAGATATAAGCAATCAGTTTTGGCTTAGATGGCGTATTTATTTGTGGTGGCTGGGAGACGTTGATGAAGACTGGGGAAGGAAACTAAGCCCTAGTCCCAGCACCCCACTATGATGGGCCCTGGGAACACCAGAATGACATGGCTGGTGCCCTTACTAAGCCTACACCCACACAGGGGAAGGTGGGTGTGCTAGTTATTCTCTGCTTGACCCTCCAGAACCATCATCTGCTCTTTTCCTCCCTGCGTGTGCCTTGCAAGACTGACCTCTATAGAACGGTCTCCTGGTTTCCGGTTAGGCTTGGCCAATGGAATACACCATCAAGAGAAGGAGGGAAGAGAGAAACTGAGGCAGTGACGGCCCGATCCCTGCTTGCTGGCCCTCCCTCCTCCTCCTCAGTCACAGCTCCAGCTGAGAACCCCAACAACAGCTGAACTCCAGAACCTGCTCCCTCCTCTTGCCCCTTCAGGCCTAGGGGTGGTACCTGCTTAGCATCACTGATAACCCTACGGAGCTTCCTCCTTCCTTGCTGAACCTTTAACCCTGTCTACACCTCTGTAAACAATCCCCTTGTTCAATCTTTTCAAGTACCCCCTTCCATGAGGTGTCTGTTTCCTACAGAGACCCTAGCTGATATGACTACAGTGAGCGAACAAAAAGTCTAGAACGTGCTGTGCATACTGGTGGAAAGGAGCTCAGCCTAGCAGGCTCAGGAGGAGGAGGAAGAGGGGATCCGGAGGTGCTCAGAGACCAGGTGATATTGCAGCCGAATTGACAAGATGGAGGTGAGCGCTTTCCCGGCCAGGGATCCCCGGTGCAAAGGCAGGGAAGCATAAACAGCCAATATCATCAGGGCACTGCCAGTAGCTCAGCATGGGGGGTTGTGAGAGGCAGAAGCGACCGTGCTGGGGAGGAGGGAGGAACATAGGACAGCCGCCCTCCAGGCAGAGCGAAGGCGATTGGACTTTATCCTGAGGCAACGGGTGGTCTCCAAAGGCCAATCACATGGAGAGGCCATCCAGCACTCCAAATGTTTCCAGACACATCCCTTCCTTGGACAAACCGAAAATTGGCATTCGTGTAGGACAGATAAACATACTCCCTAAAACAGCTATTCCAGAGCACTGTGTCTGGACTCTAAGGCAAAAAAATAAAAGCTATCAGCCCATGAAATATGGTCTATGGTAACATCCTTCTATGAACACACACACACACACACACACACTCTTAAAGATAGGCTTTGGGGCTGGGTGTGGTGGCTCATGCCTGTAGTCCCAGAACTTTGGGAGGCCGAGGCAAGCAGATCACCTGAGGTCAGGAGTTTAAGACCAGCCTCATCAACATGGAGAAACCCCATCTCTACTAAAAATACAGAATTAGCTGGGCATGGTGGCGCATGCCCGTAATCCCAGCTACTTGGGAGGCGCAGGAGGATCACTTGAACCTGGGAGGCACAGACTGCAGTGAGCTGAAATTGTGCCAAGCTGAGATCGTGCCATTGCACTCCAGCCTGAGCAACAAGAGGAAAACTCCATCTTAAAAAAAAACAAAAACAAAAAACAATAGGCTTTGGAGCATTACAACCTCAGGTGAAAACACACCAGTCATTAATAACAGATTTGGAAAAGACTACAACCTAAATAACTATCATTGGAACACGTAAGTTACTTAATATAAAGTGGTTCCATATGGTTCATTTATAATTCACACAGTGCCAGGCAGCAAGAACCCATCAGATGACATCTACTGGAGTCACCAGATAGGCTTTAATCCTTCCGAAAGGGCAGCACAGGAGCATGTGTTTGAGAGATTTTTCAGATACTACTGGGTTCTAGAATATTCTTAGAGTAAAAAATTATTTCTTGGCTTCCCTCCCCTCACCCCTCCTTTGGGTTTTTCAGTATATATGCTCCGGAAATTGGCTTTAAAAAGCTTCAAGGAGAAAAATTCGAAGTTTATCTGCTTGCTAAGCTCACCATGACCTGTGTTAACTCTTTTTCCCTCCTGTGTTGTTCCTGGTTGGGAGCAGACAGGCTGGACCTAAGCACACATGTGCAGTACACCACTGTGACTCCTGTTGTAAGATTGATAAAAGGTGATCTGTTCATCTCCTTACATACTCATAGCACTATTACTCCTGACATGGTACTTAGACACAAATGTACACAATTCTAAAGCAGATCATTCAAGTATTTCATTTTTCCTCTTCTTTCTTCCCCCAGTACATATAATGGACACATACCTATGTTGACAGCTTTCCTGTATTTCTTTAATCACCATCAGGATCACTCATAAATGTTAATTAAGTAAGAAGAAGATTTAAATGTTACTCCCCAGCTGTAACAACTAGCTAAATAACCTTTAGGTTTACCACACACTTCTCATGAGTGTTCATTCTCCAGGTCTGCTCCCCTACACTCCCTCTAGTGAGCTCAGGGGCGGAAGCACATGTGCGTGCACACACACACACACACACACGCGCGCACCCACGCACACACACACACACACTGAAAATCCCTGGGCTGTTGGGTCAGGAGTCAGGCAGCAGTGACCATCAAAAGGGGCAGTGAGCAGAGGAGAATCCCAGTAATAGGAGAGGAAAGGGCTCCGAGACGAGAGCCTGGAGTCCTCATCCCAGACTTCCAACCCCGAGGCAGAAGAAAAGAGTGGTTATCCAGGAACGCTGGAGGAGGGCAGCCTGAGACTGCTCTGATTTCAGGAACTTCAAAAAAGCTTCTCTGTGCCCCTAAATATCTCCTTGGTCTACTGGCCAGGACTTGAAGGCTTTAAACCAGAGATCCACAACTTCAGTCCACAATTTTGAGATAAAAGGCTTGGGCAGCAGCTTGGAGAGTTAACAGGCACAAGTGTAAATAATATCAGATCTTTCCCAATTCAGACGGTAACAGAGGGCTAAGAAGCCAGAACACCGTTTCTTTGGCTCACGGTTCTGCAGGCTGTACGAGCCTGGCGCCCGCATCTTGCTTGGCTTCCAGTGAGGGCTTCAGGAAGCTTCTAATCATGGGGGAAGGGGAGGGAGAGCTGATGTATCACATGGCAAGAAAGGGAGCAAGAAAAAGAGGGAAGAGGTGTCCAGCTTTTTAAACAACCAGCTTTCATGAGAACTCACAGAATGAGAACTCACTCATCACTAAGGGATGGCACTAAGTCATTCCTGAGGGCTCTGTCCCCTTCATCTAACACCTCCCACTAGGCCCTGCCTCCAACACTGTAAATCACATTTCAACGTGAGATCTGGAGAAGACACATATCTGAACTACATAAGTCATCTTCCCTGGGTAAAGAAGTCAGCTGAACACCAGAACTCCTGAAACTAAGCAGTGGCCTCGTGTCCCAAAGGACAACCCAGATGTGCATCACTCCCTGCCTGCCTCTGTGACTCCCAACTCAACCCCTAGTCTAACCACCTTCAACCTCCTTAGACTACCACAGGTAGTGAGACGTATTACAAGCAACATGTACCACTAGGAAGGTGCCGAAGCATGCAAAGAACTTAGCATTTCAGAAGGCAGAGCAGATGCTAGAGTTTTCCTATAGTCACGTCACCTTCTCTGCACTTCTATTGCAATGTGTGCACCCATGAGCAGCTAAGAAAGGCTGGATGCGCAGCACAGCACAAGGACATTGGCAGCACAACTGTGTGGATGACCTGTGAGCTCCCGGAGGCAGAGACCAAATACACTCATCTTGCTCACCGCTCTATCGCCATAGCCAGCCCAGGGCCTGGCAAAGGGCACAGCCTCTGAGTGTTGGTTCAGTGAACAGAAGAAAAAAGAAACAGATATGCAGAAATGCAACATCCTGAAAAAGACTGAAGGATTGCTGAGATGACTTAAGAAGGAACTGCTAATATCATCAACTCCAGCCAATTCCATGGAAGCAGGTGTTGTGGAGAACCTAGAGACAAACCTACTCTACCTAGAGAAACCAGGACAAAATCTCCACTTCCTTGCTTCCAGCGGGGTAGAAACCCCAGGGCATGACCTTACTGAATATCATATGTATAATCGTGAAGACAGAACAACTCCAGTATAAGTGTCATGGGTTTCAACACGCGTAATGCTAAGCAAGAAACTCAAGACAGGAGCGTGTACAGCTGTACTCTGATAATGCCCACACGGAGGGGTTTCAACACACAGGGACGGGGCTGGAAAGCAATGAGACCCACAGTCAGGATGACTGGTAGATGTGTTTCTTTTCTTTACTTAAAATTTGAAAAGTAGTGCTATAATGCCAAACTCATTATTTTAAAATAACGTTAGTTAAGATCATTTTAAAATAGCTATTTTGGAATACAGGTCTCGTAATTCAAATCTTGGTAAGATGGCACACTGTGGGGTGCTCTGATAATTCCCACTTCTTTCTACAATGCTAGTCCAAAACATGCTGCATCCTTATCTGTGGCAACCTAAGGGCCAGGACTTCTAGAATTCATTTCCAGGAACAATGGTGAGGAGGAGTATTAACCAATAGCTGCTTAATTAAGAAGTCACTATAGTAGAGTGCTGGGAAATTTTCTATTTGGAACTTTATGAAAAGACATAAGCATAACTGATATGTGTTTGATCTAAGATGCAGCCCTCAATCTTAAAGGCATTACCTTAAAGATAACCAGGGTAAATTTAGTGTGCACACATACAAACAAATACATGCTTAGCCTTCTCTGTTTGGTTACCTATTCTGTTTAGGTTTTGTAAAAATGGGACACTTTGGCTGGGTACGGTGGCTCACGCTTGTAATCCCAGCACTTTGGGAGGCTGGGGCAGGAGGATTGCTTGAGTTCAGGAGTTTGAGACCGGCCTGGACAATATGGCAAAACCCCATCTCTACAAAAAATAGAAAGTTAGCCAAGGATGGTGGCGTGCACCTGTAGTTCCAGCTACACCAGATGCTGAGGTGGGGGGATCGCTAGAGCCCAGGAGGTTGAGGCTACAATGAGCCACGATCATGCCACTGCATTCCAGCCTGGGTCTCAAAAAAAAAAAAAAAAAGACACTTTGCAAAATGTTCTGTTAATGATTTAAACACAAAAAAAAGAAAGAGTATTTAGTGTTCTTAGAAGCATTTAACTCATCCAGCTGGGACTACAGTTATTCACATTTTTATTTTATTTACCCATAAGACTCAGCTCTTTCTCAAACTCCTGGAAGGCCCCGCCTCAATTTATTGCTCATTATCAGATCAAGGGGATGGATCAATGAATTCATGGTTTACATCTTCATTAAGAAAATAATCAGCCCCCACCATGTGTTATTTACATGTCTCAAGTCCTGTTAAAAATAAGGATGAGAAGGAGTTACTTCGCTGTTAAACTCTTTAAACTTTAAAAAATGCTACAATTTCTATGCAATTCTCAAGAAACACAAGTGAGCAAGTGATTTCTCATTTATAGGAATGATGTAAAGTTTCCGTATAAAATGTTATTATGGTCATAAAATAAATCAACAAAAAAAAAGTATTAAGTAAATAATAATACATGTAGCATGAGGCTATGGGGAAAATCACAGAAGTGATAAATAACAACGTTTGCAGGATACGGACCTCACATTTTTCATCTCTCGCCTTTGACCTTCCTCTTTCTCCTTCTCATCCAACCACTACTTACCTATTGATACATTTCAAAAAATAAGGTGTGATTGTCACAGCCAAGAGGCGCCTACAGAGACAGGACTACTAAATGTAAATGGTATCCTGGTATAGAAAAGGGACAGTAAGGAAAAACTAGGGAAACTGGAATAAAGTCAGCCTTTAGTTAATTTTTTTAATTTATTTATTTATTTATTTATTTATTTTTGAGACAGAGTCCCACTCTGTCACCCAGGCTGGCATGCAGAAGTGTGATCTTGGCTCACTGCAACCTCCACCTCCTGGGTTCAAGTGATTCTCCTGCCTCAGCCTCCTGAGTAGCTGGGATTAAAGGCATGCACCACCATGCCCGGCTAATTTTTTTATTTTTAGTAGAGCCGGGGTTTCACCATATTGGCCAGGCTGGTCTTGAACTCCTGACCTCAGGGTGATCCACCTGCCTCAGCTTCCCAAAGTGCTGGGGTTACAGGCGTGAGCCACCACGTCTGGCCAGGCTTTAATTTTCAAAAATAATAAGATGCTTTAAAGAGTATACGCTACATTCCCTTTTATACAAGAAAAGAAGGGGAAATAAGAAAATATACATATATCTGTTTGTCTTTACAAAAAGAAACACAAGACAAACCAGAAAAGAGCGAGGCTGGTTACCTCTCAGGGATTGGGAAACAGGAAAGGGGCGATACAGATATGGCAGTAGAGCTTCTCTCAGTAACCTTTTAAACACACGTTACTGTCCCACATATTAAATAAAATTAAATTAACAAGGATGGGAAGGGAAGAGGAAGAAAACCCTGAAACTGAAAGCAAACCATAACCACAGTGCAGGTGGGAGGGAGGGAAAAGAAGGACTCCAAATGGCTGAGGAACACACAGCTGAACTATGCACCCTCGGTCTTTAGATGGGATGGGGGCGGTGGGCGGATGTGAGAGAAATGCAAACAAGACCTGAAACCTTTTTAGCAGGCCAGTCTTTTGTAGCGGAGTGTGCAAGCCGCTCTGGTTCTATTTTAATGTATTCAGGATTGAGCAAACTAGTAACTGTGCTGATGCTGACAGCCAGGCTTATGACCATGGAAGGGCGGTACAGAGAGGGAACAGGGACAGCAACGAAGAACCCTGTGCCGATGAGCTGCCATTGGAGGTGTGGAGTGAACTCATGATTCCCAAAATATGTATGTATATAATGCATGGACATGCCTATATATCTGTGTGTATATGTGTACACTCATGTTTCCTAAACTCTCCAACGAAATGGCCTAGAAGCGAAGACACTCTAGTACCAGTGAGCACAGATGTTCTAGTAACCCTCATATCTTGGTCTCTATATCCAATTCCCACTACAAGAACCCAGCTCCTTGGAGAAGCTACTAACTCCAGGTCTGGGGCAGGGGAGACACAGATGAGCTTGGAACATCTTGTTATGCCAGAAAGCAAAGAAGTGCTTTAAAAAAAACTCCCGGGGCAGGATCATGCTCTAGGGAATCAGAATGAAGGGCCTCCACTTCAAGTTAGGGCCAATTTGAGCACCAAAACTGTTACGTACAGTAATGATTATAAGCCACTGAAATACAAGTCTCCATGAGTCCGTATCTGTAAGTAATAGATTTTTAAATTAATGGGTAAGAAGGAAGGGCTCTTGCTTACCTTAAGATGCCAAGGGCCAAGTGGTAAACAAAGACAGGATGTAGGAGTCGGAAAGTTATTTTGTAACCATTATTGTAAAGATTTGATCAGGCAAGAATCATCAGTGGATGCTAGCTCTCAGGGGAAACAAGGAACATCTTAAAGGGTCGCCCCACAGGCTGCTTCTTTGTTGCAAGAGAAAACATAATAACTATAAAGTGGAGAAATCTAACAACACCTTGACCAGGTGATCAAAAGAGAGGTTGATGAACATCAGGTGCTCCAGATGCAATTCCCTGAGAAGGACACAGAGGCATTTACGTGGTGTTCTGGCCAGGAAAGCATAACTTGAATCCAGTCATGAGGAAATACTAGACAAGAATGTTCTGTTGGGAAAAGGGGGGGAGGACTGTATTCTTTATAAATGGCAATGTCATAAAAGGCAAAGAAAGGCTATGGAAATATTCCAGGTTAAAGCAGACAAAAGAGACATCAAAAAAAACCTAAATCTTATACCTGATCCTCCATTACATCCTGTACTTGAGGGAAAAAGAATTCTGTAAAGGACAGATTGGGGCAATTGACAAAACTGAAATGCACATGGTAGATTACATAAAAGTACTGTATCAATGCAAAATTTCTGAAGTTCATAACTGGACTGAAGTTGGTAAGGGAATATCCCCATTGGGAACACTGATGTATTTAGGAGTGGAGGGTCACGACGCGTACAATTATTCCCTAATGACTCAAGGAAAAAACCCTAGTAGAGAAAAAGAGAGCAACTGATTGAGCAAAGAGGGTAAAATGCTGATAAAGGATACATGTGAGTGGAGCATATATGGATGTTCTTTGAACTTATCCTTAAAAACGTTCCTGTAAGTTTTAAATTACCTCCAAACAAACAAAAAGAAAAGCAAAAAGGAGAGAAGGAAAGACAGTGATTTGGTAGATAATGCTGGGGACTGCACCTCCTGACTCAGAATTTTTCTCATCTCAGCTCATGTCCTCCTTCTAAGCTTAGCTCCATTTCCTCATTGCAAAGTGGGTCAAGAGGGTTTAAGCATTCCCTACCTCACAGGTTGTACAAAAAGATAAAGTAACAAACAAGCGTACAGAGTGAAATTGATTACAGTCACATTTTCTGAGCGAAGTCATGATGACCTGTATCTCTTTTTTTAAAATCTGGTATCAGATTTTGCAAGATTATTACTGAACTTTTGCAAAGTTGGGTGACCTCAGAAAAGAAACCAAGGTCACAGAACTCTTTAACTGGTATTATTAAATAAATATTTGCTTAAACATAATCCCCAAAGTAATCAATGACCATTTCAAAATGTGTGTGTATGTAAATAAGAATTATAATGGCAAAAGACAGGGTAATATTAATACACTAAAATTAAAAGCAGCTGTTATTTAGAGTGATGTGATTATAACTCATTTTCCCCTTCAATCGTTCAAAGTTCATGGAGTGGCATTTCAGTTTCTAATTTTTTAAGATAGTTTTGTGGTCACTGAAACATTACTAAAAGTCTTCAAAAATTCACTTAATTTTTCACAAAAAGACATGATACCATGCCAGTTAACCCCAGAAGAAAGATTGTAACTGTGAGATGACAAAGTGATTTCTGCATATAAAATGAAGAATGAAGAGTCTGGAAGTTTTCAACTAATACCCTCTCTCAATTTTCTAGTCCAGATTTAGACCTCCCTCTGACCAAGAGGAAAAGTCATTCTTCAATTTCATGTCTTCACTAAAATAGACGAGAAGTCAAATCATGAGCTACAAACTTTTCTACTAAACTTTATCCTCCAGTGCTCCCCAGCTTTCTTCATCCCGGCACAGACCAACATGAAGATTTGGAGAAAGATCAGAATCTCAGGGGTGGCCTCTCAGAGCATTCAACTAGGAAGGTAAACAGCGTTCCACGCCTGCCTCTCACTACCCATCCTCCTGCTGATGGAGGGACAGGATGTCCATGTCCCAAAGAGGTGTTTTGCCAACATCCCCCAGATCCACATCAAATATAATTTTCAAACCAATTAGCTCAAAAAGCATCGCGACCAAAGCAGTATCTCCCACATTCTCATTACGGGGACATCCTATTCAATTCCTAATGAGAGGAGAGACAAAGGCAGTAGATGCAATAGGGGCTACTTCAAAAATTCTTTTTCTTTTAGAAAACAGATCCTCTTTTGTTCTGGTTAAACACCAATTACTCTGCTCTCTCTAACATGCAAATCAGCCGAAAATAGGGCAATACGTAGCTCACTGTGGTTCCATGACAAGTTAGAAGGAAGAAAAGAGAAAAAGGACGGGAGGAAGAGGGAGAAGAAGAAAAGAACGAGGAAGAAAAAAGAAGGAGAGAGAAAAGATGAGCGATAAAGGCAAATCCCTGGAGGTCTTCAATTCCAAGTACTCTGTGCTGACATAAAGCTCTTTTCAAATAGCTTTTTGTATCATCTGTGGCAGTGCCCACAAGTGGTGACTTTGCCATTATCCAAAAAAATAAAGCAAGAAGAAACACACTAAGGCGTACAATAGAAGCAAGAAAAGCAAAAGTGGCCAACAAAGCTATTCACCTAGAGGTACCACTTGCTACAAACCCTCTCCCAGAAAGTAATGCTACCAGCATAACGTACCAGGGATTGAAGGAGGAGGGCTCACTTTGGCAAAGGGGCCGACAGACTGGCAACAGGAACCTGGTCATGCACAGGACGTCCTGGCCTTAAATGGGGCGGGGTCCCCAGCCAGGTGGCGACGTGAGGATCCCACTTCTCACTCGGGCACCATTTGGCTTTTCCCCACCTTAGTTCTGCTTAACTCACTTCAATCTTCCAAATACATAATTACCTTTTAAATGCAGGTGGGTAGATAGAAGGGCACATCCCAGTTCTTCTCAGTCCCGAAGGAAGTGAAAGGCAGTGTGCTTCTCAGACCTTCCCTCTGTATACACACCACTGGGAGCTGGATAGGATGCAGATTCTGACTTCAAGGTCTGGGTGCAGTCTGAGCTTCTGCATTTCCCACATGCTCCAAGGTGATGCCGGGGCCACACTGAGCCGCCAGCATCCTTCCCAGCTCTGTCCGGATTTGACCTCCTTCCCTGACCCACCCCAGTCCTGTTTCTGACTGGGGAGCCTCTCCACTCTCATACCATCCATGTTCTAAAAGAAGAGAGCTGGGGAAGGGTCCAGCAGCTCTCTCACACCAGCCCTGGGGCAGCACCTGAATTTCTCTACGTGGACCCGCACTTAGGCACAACCCAGGACAGAATGGATACTGGCGGAGCAATGCAGATCCCAGGTTGGAGGTGAACCTGTATTCCTGCTGAGGCTCCCTCCAGGTGCAACTGGCAGAGCTTCAAGCCAAGGAGGAGCAGCCAAGATGGGAACAGTGACGAGGGACTGGGCTTCCCTGCTGCTGGGCTCAGACGCGCTGATGAGAATGTCTGGCACATTGGAGATCGGCAAAGAGTGGACTTGCTCGGTCCCCATGGCCCAATTCCACGTCTTCCCCAGAGTCGGAAGGTCAACTTCCCAATCCCCACCCCAATCAAGACTCAAGTGTCTACCTGAGAGCATTTCCCAGTGTCACACCACCCTCCCACCCCCCAGAACCACAGGCCATTGCTGGGGAGGCTTCTGTGATAAAATGACTCAGCCACAATGATGGGGATCCTCTCCATTGTCCCTTCCTGGCCCTGCCCTCTTTACAAGCAAGGCTGCCAGGCAGGACATCAAAGTCTCTCTCTTTCTCATGCCCCACCCTTTGTCCAGGGCAACAAAAGAAAGGAACGAACACCTGTTAGTGCCAGGACTTGATCCATTACGATTCGTCTCATTTTAGCCTCCAAAGAGCTCTGCGGTGCTGACACCGTCCCTCCACTCTGCAGATGGGGAAGTAGAGGCTCTGGGAAATGAACCTTTGGCTGTATTGGCAAAAGTTACAGCACAAGGGTTAAGGCAGTGAGGTGTAGTGGCTGGGAGGAGGTGTGTCTGGAGGCCGACTCCATGGGTTTGCACAATGGCCCATCATTTACTAGCTCCATGGATCGGAGCCTCTTTGAAGCCTAGTAAGGTAAGAATTATACCTTTCTCAAGGGGCCACTGTGAGGACTAAGTGAGACATCATGCAGTTAAGGTAAGCCAAGCTAGGGCATATGGTCAAGAAATGTTAGCCATTATCACTCAAAGTCCACAAGCTAGGAAGGGCTGGAACCCACACTCGAGCCCAGGTGGGCTGAGTTCCAACACCTCTGCTGCCCAGTTTTGGGCAGGCTCACGACTTCAGAGCAATCGATTCCATTCCCAGTCACTGACAAACTTCTGGGCCACCACCACACTGGAGGCCAGGGACCTTAGGGAATCCATCTCAGCTGGGAAAATGGCTTTCCAGACGGCCATGGCCCAGAATACACCCTCAGCACAGACCATGGGAAGCTGGAAAAGTTTCCAGGAGTCATGAGACCCAAAGGTCCTCAACTGGGATGGAGACTCATGGATGGAGACACAGAAGCATCCCTACTGACGGCTGAGTGCAGGAAGGCAACAGTTCCCCCCTTGCACATGTGCATGAGCATATTTCCTTGTAGAAAAATGTCCCAAAGAGGAAAAAATGGACACACTGGCATCATGGTGGGGTGTAAAGTGAAAGGCTGAGAAGTCAGAAGCACTAGGAGCAAGGCAAATTGTACTCAACCCCCTGCACACGGACCATCAGCCATGACAGTGGGGCAAGTTCAGGCCACAGAAAGGGGGCATGAGGGAGGGAGAGAGGGAGGAGCAAACCACACCAACTCTGCCAGTTCTTCAATCAGAAGAGAAAGCATCACACACACGGAGGCAGGAGGTGAAGGCTGGACAGTGCAGATGGAACAGAAGAAAATGGAAATAGCTTTGACTTTCTTAAGCATGCATGCAAGGATGAAACACTTGAAAACCGAGTTGACTTTTAAGACAATCCTGAATCAGTTTGAGACAATGATCTAAATGTGCCGAGCCCTTGGAGGCTGCCCAAATGCGAAGTCACCACCCAGCCTCCGCTCAGTGGAACCGGCTGGTGCCTCATGAGCCGCTTGCCTTTCCCAGGAGCTCCTGTGTGATGGACAGTTCTGAGGAATACCCTATAATCTCCATTTATGCCATTTGTCTCTTTGATACATAAAATACAGATATTTGCATCGTTTATTTTGACGTGTGTGATTTTCTTCTAAAAGTCACAAAGAGAAAGAAGGTCTGATCCCCTCTTCCCCCACCCTTCTTTAGAAGCCTGAAAACTTAAGCCTAGAACCCCTGACAAGCCAAATTGATCTGGAAAGCCTCTTCAGAGGCCAGTTGCATTAAAAGAACAAATAAAGGACTCTCCCTGCAAAAGAGACAAGGAAGACAAAGGGAAGCTCAGGGGTGGGGCCCTTCCCCATCTCGGCAGCTCCTGGAGGTGGAGGCAGGGATGTGGGGCAGTCCCTGCATGGACCACTCATGCCACGTTACCTGCTTTGTGGTAGAACTCAAACCACAGCCTTGAATAAAAAGCCATAGCAGGCGCCAAAATGAGGAAGAGAGGTTTTCAGCACCAACAACATGAACAGGCTGACGGGCAGGTGCAGCTTCCAGGTCAGTGAATTACCCACCACCAGCCCGCTCCTCCAGGCAGAGGCCAGGCTATGAGTTATGCAGCCTTCAGGGTCCCCAAGCAACTGGGATGCAACAAGTCTGCATGGGGCCTGCCAGGCTCCTTATTCTCTACTTATGGTCTCACGGACAGAGACTGCAGAGATTATGGTCTCAGGCAGACACTGCAGGGAGCCTAGATCCTGCCATTGCACTCCAGCCTTGGGTGACAGAACAAGACTGTCTCCAAAAAATAAAATATAATAGGCCAGATGCGGTGGCTCATGCCTGTAATCCCAACACTTTGGGAGGCCAAGGTGGGTGGGTCATTTGAGGTCAGGAGTTCAGGACCAGCCTGGCCATCTCTACTAAAAATACAGAAATTTAGCTAGGCATGGTGACACACGCCTGTAATCCCAGCTACTGAGGAGGCTGAGGCAGAAGAATTTCCTGAACCCAGGAGGCGGAGGTTGCAGTGAGCTGAGATCATGCCACTGCACTCCAGCCTGGGCAACAGAGCAAGACTCTGTCTCAAAAATAAATGAAAAGCAAAATAAAACCCAACCAAATCTTGTCCTTGGCAGTAAGGTATACTTAAAATGTATCTATATTTTGCATTGAGATGACAGAATGTGACACACCAATCAAAAATCATGTTTTTACAATCATCTAGTAACACGTGAAAATTATTACTAAGTACTAGTAAATGCAAAAGCACACATGCATGCACGCACCACAGAGTGATTCCAATTCTGGGTTCTTTTCCAACCCTGTTTTTAAATATATATGCACACAAAAATGATAATACACCAAAACATTCATTGATTTGCACTTTTCTATATGTTCTGAATCTTGCGTAAGGATCAGGCATTCATTTTCTAATTAAAAAAATATATATATGAACAACCTTTCCTTCTGAAAAGAAAGCAGGCACTGTTTTGGCTTGGCAAAAGACCAGTTTGTGATGTGAATGAAGTAGGGGCCCCAACCCAAGTCCCCGTCCAACTCAGGACTCTACAGTGGTGCCAACAGCAACGCTTGTTGCCAAGGTGGTGAACGCAACAGGGACAGCCACCAGGGATTCTCACTGTCCCTGAGCCCCAGGCTAGCCGGCGACACAGAGACAACAGCCTTCCCAGAGGACAGAGCCCAGCCTCTGAGACACCCCAGCCTTCACGGCTAGAGGCCAAGAAAGTGGAGAGAAAATGCATCTCAGAAACAATCAGATGGTTTTAAAGCTGTTGAGTATTAGCATGGACCACACCAACTCCATCAGACAGTGGACGTGGAATATAATGACCCGAAAGGGGTTCCTGGGGTCAATCCTAGATTGCAGCATTTGAGAAACATGGGCCACTCTTTGGGGCCGTGGAAAAGAAAACAAGGGTTTTCTGGTCATGCTGATCAGGGACGGGGCCCTAGTCTAATGCTGGCTTTTGTAACTTGGGGAGAAAGAAGCTAACCAACTTCCTTGAGCTTCAGGTTCCTCATCTGGAAACCTGGGTGAAAATCCCAAGCCTAGGCCAGGCTCGGTGGCTCAGGCCTGTAATCCCAGCACTTTGAGAGGCCGAGGCAGGCAGATCACAAGGTCAGGAGATCAAGACCATCCTGACTAACAAGGTGAAACCCCTTCTCTACTAAAAATACAAAAATTAGCTGGGTGTGGTGGCACATGCCTGTAGTCCCAGCTACTCAGGAGGTTGAGGCAGGTGAGTCACTTGAATCCAGGAAGCAGAGGTTGCAGTGAGCCAAGATCATGCCACTGCACTCCAGCCTGGGTGACAGAGTGAGACTCAGTCAAAAAAAAAAAAAAAAAAATCTCAAGCCTAGAAGAGACTTTTAAGAGCTGAAAGAAATGGCAGTGGTCAAGCTCAGGAGGAGAAAGTTACAACGCTGTGTGGACACAGGTAGCCTCTGGAAGGCCCCACATGGAGAGGGATCGAGACCTCCAGCAAACAACCCTGCAAGGGAGCCTGGAAGGAGGAGGTGCTCCTGCTTGGCCAAGCCTTCAGATGACTGCAGTCCAGAACAACTCCTGAACTTCAACCACATGACAGACCCTGAGTGGAACCACCAGCTAATAAACCCACTCCAGATTCCTGACCCTCAGATACTGGAAGATGAGAAACGTTTGCTATTTTAAGTTGCAAAATTCTGGGGTAATTTGTTATGCAGCAGTAGATAAATAACATACACAGTAGTTCCTGGCACGAAAGAGTTCAATATATAATGCCTACAATATTTCTTTAATTCCTGTCTAACAACCATAAGATGCAACATCAATTAATAACACCTTTTTCAAGAATGAAATGCCATCATATTAAATATGTACATTATTTAAATGCATCCAGATTTTCTAAACATTAAAATATGAACAAGAACTATGTCTCAGAATGAAGGAAAGGCAGGTTACCTGTTTATATTTCCTGATTGGGTAATGCAGGTTTGGCTTAGAGTCCTATCAGTAACACAGGTGATTTAACTACTACGCAAGTCCTATATTACCCCCAAAAAAGAAACAGTAGAGTAGATGGAGTAATTCCTCCAACTCTTTCCCAAAGAAAATGAGTAAGAGAAGACGACAGCTTGGGAACATGGAAAGGTTTCCAAATGCTGATTTTCACCTCCAAAGCTCTTCCTCCCAGTCTTCTCCCATCAGAGGAAGAGGCTTTTATTTGCTCAGGCCAAGAGCCCTGGCCTCTCAATTGTCCTTTCCCAAAAGTTCCTACATCCCAACCTTCAGCAGATCCCATAGCTCATCCTTCAAGACATAGCTGGAATCTAACCACTTCTCACCACCACGCTCACCACCACCCTGGCCTTGGGTAAGGACAGCAGCTCCCACCTGCCTTCTTCACCATCACCTGTGCCCTCTGCTGTCTCTATGCCATGCAGCAACTGGTGGGCCTCTTAGATAGAAGTCCTCTCTGCTCAGAACCCCACTGTGGCTTCCCCTTGCCCACAGAATGAATGCCCAAGTCCTTACCACAGTCTTACAAGATCTGATCTTCCTTCCTGCCCAGACTCAGCTCCTTCCACTAGCCCTGAACAGTCTGCCTGAACCTCCCTGCTACTCCTCACACATGCCAGCTTCTGCCTCCAGGCCTTTGCCATTTCTGTGCCCCCGACCTGGAGCACTGTCCCTGGAGAGCATTTACAAGGGCCTTGTCTGCCAATCCTACCTAAAATAACACTCCCGCTTTCACTCTGTTTCAGTCTCCATGCCTTCACTGTTTTATTTAGTCACAGCACTTATCACTAATTGACCTGTTTACACATCTCAGCCCTTTGTTAATTTCACTGCTGCATCCCCAGTGCCTAAAACAGTGCCTGGCACACAGTAGACTCATTATGTATGACAGGAGTCAGCATCGTTTGCTATCAATGGCCAGGTAGTCAACACTCGGCTCTGCATCCCTTATAACCTTTGTCACAACTCCTTGACTACGCTGTTGTAACAAAAAATCTGCCATAGACCATACATAAACAAATGTGTATAGCTGGGTTCCAATAAAACTTTATTTGAAAATGGGTAGTGGGCCAGATTTGGCCTGCCCATTTAAGAGCTACCTGGTATAAAGGTAGGTGGTAAGTCAGCTCACTTCTGTCAGTCTTGAGGACTGCAAGGCAGGTATGGTCTAGGATTCTAGCATACCCCACAGCTGCTAGAAGAACATCAACCAGTACATGATCTAATTCAGAGGAAGAGCTAACAATTCATACTTGCTGGCTTCTCAAAGAAATGCCAGGCAGGGGTGGTGGGGGCTGGGAGGTTTGGGAAGACACCAACGAAACCAAAATATGTCTAGAGACAAAATATCCTGGCACTGATGGATTCCTGTTCAATGCAAAAGAATAGTCATGAAAATAAATATATGCAATTCTGGCAGGACAGCCAGCTAGTAGACAAAGATTATGCTTATTATAAATTAACTACCAAGAACAAAGGATAACTACGGGGGGAAAAAAGTCACTTGCTCAAGTCTTTCCACTTTAATTGCTGCTAAATTCATAGTTCAGTGTATACTACCAAACTTAGCTGGGTCTCTCTTCCCACACCCTTTTCCTCCAGCTCAGTCCACTGGAGGAAGCCTTTTTTTTTTGAGATGGAGTCCTGCTCTGTTGCCCAGGCCGGAGTGCAATGGCACAATCTCGGCTCACTGCAACCTCCACCTCCTGGGTTCAAGTGATTTCCTGTCTCAGCCTCCTGAATAGCTGAGATTACAGGTGGCCACCACCATGCCTGGCTAATTTTTATATTTTTAATAGAGATGGGGTTTTACCACATTGGCTAGGCTGGCCTCAAACTCCTGACTTCAGGTGATCCGCCCACCTCAGCCTCCCAAAGTGCTGGGATTACAGGTGTGAGCCACCGCATCCAGCTAGAGGAAGGATTTTAATGGGATCTTGGGGAGTGCTGCTTTCAAAGACGTTCCCTAACTGCCCTGCCAGTCCTCAGCCAACCCCTAATGCCGAACCTCTTTGCACATCCACTCCAGTAGCGCCTCAGACGGCCCTCCAAGGGAAGCTGTGAGGCTTGCCATTTTTAATCACCACCTACCCAGATGGCAGAGGACCCCGATGAGCTGTTTCATTTCATCCAACCCTCAGATTTTATCGCATTTTGCCACCATCAAAGAGTAGGGAAGAGACAGAAATCAAAAACTCTCCCATTAAAGGAAACTTTTTCTAAACCTAGTCTCACTTTGGTTATCTTATTTCAAACTCAGAAGAAATGCACAAGGCAGCTGAGCAGAGACATAAATCTCCATTCATCTGTGTATTCAGCAAATGTCTACTGAGAGGTCCCTGGTTGGTGCTGGGGGGAGGAGAGGAGGAGATAGAAACCCTGTTTTCCTGGAGATAACAATGGAGTGGAACAGATCACCAAGGTAATGTAGGGAAACTAAGGCATGGAGAAGCAAAGTAGTCTTCCAAGATGACACACTGGGGTAAAGTGCTCATCACCAAACCATGCAGATGGACTTGGGCTAGGCATAACACACGGTAGCTTGAGACAGGAGAAAGTACTTCATCTTTTTCTTGATCTTCTAAAAAATGTATGTGGATCCTACTGGGCAAATCTTTTTCTTTCTTATTTAAAAACAAACAAACAAACAAAAAACTTTTAAAAGGTATAAACCTTGCCAGGCCAGGTGGCTCATGCTTGTAATCCCAGCACTTTGGGAGTCCAAGATGAGTAGATCACCAGGGGTCAGGAGTTTAAGACCAGGCTGGCCAACATGGCAAAACCAAGTCTCTACTAAAACTACAACAACAACAACAACAACAAATGAGCTGGGTGTGGTGGCACACATCTGTAATCCCAGCTACTTAGGAGGTTAACACAGGAGAATCAGTTGAATCTGGGAGGCAGAGGTTGCAGTGAGCTGAGATCACACCACTGAACTCCAGCCTGGGCAACAGAGCAAGACTCTATCAAATGAATGAATGAATGGTACAAACCACACCAGGAGAAAGCTGGCTTGGTAGATTAAGAATTTATCTCTAAAAAAGTCAGAGTTGGGAGAATGGGAGAGAAGAGGGAGAGCTCAAATGCCACTGGGAAATTTCCAGGGTAGAAAAAATAATTCCAAAAAGTAGTTATTTGCTAGTAATAGACAAAGCTTACAGACTGCTTACATGCTTTATACACTCTTAGGGTCTTTGGTATTTACTAACCCATCTAATTCTCATAGCAACCCTATAAGGAGGGAGGAGCTATCATCTTCATTTTACAGATGTGGAAACTGAGGAACAAAGAGGTTTAATAACTTGTCCAGGTCACACAGCCACTAAAGCGAGACAGCCAGGATTTCAGCCTTGGCAGTATAACTCTTGTGTCCATACTCTTAAATACCATGCTAAGCAGCCTTGCTCTCCTTCCCTCTCTCAAGAGAAGCAAGCTTTTACATTCTAAAGCTTTGCTAACAGCATGAACTCCTTGCTCTTTCTCTTTCATTGTGTGTTTGTTTTTAAAGTATTCTTAACCCAGTTCTTTGCACAAAGGCTCTGAGATGACTAACAACAAGAATCATAAAACCAACAGTAAAATTACAATTACAGAAAATCATGTCCATGGAAAGGGAGTATTATAAATACAGTAACTGGACCAATAGGTGATGACTCTCACTAGGCTCTAAGCTTCCTGGCAGCCCTAATAAAAATGGCAACACAGGCCAGGCGGTGGCTCATGCCTGTAACACCAGCACTTTGAGAGGCTGAGGCGGGAGGATCATTTGAGGTCAGGAATTCGAGACCAGCCTGGCCAACATAGAGAAACCCCGTCTCTACTCAAAATACAAAAATTAGCCGGGCATAGTGATGCACGCCTGCAATCCCAGTTACTCGGGAGGCTGAGGCAGGAGAATAGTTTGAACCTGGTAGGTGGAGGTTGCAGTGAACCAAGATCAAGCCACTGTATTCCAGCCTGGGTGAGAGTGAGACGCTGTCTCAAAAAAAAAAAAAAGGTAACATGATCAATTACAAACTTTTCTTCATCAAAATGAGAAAAGCTCATGCATGCCTGAGAGAGGACCAAACTTTTCTAAACTTTCCATACCATTTGCTCGTTTAGTGTAAGACAAGACTATAATGATGTGGTGAATGAATGTCCTCACTGATATTTTTTAGTACAATTTAAAAAATCAAGGTTGTAACATTAAAAGCAACTCGAGAGTAGCAATTCTGTAAAAAGCTTGGGTCACAGTGTGTGCACCTTCCAGCTTTACTAGTGTAGTTACAAAATGTAGAGAATTATTCAAAAAAAAATGTCTCAGTAAACAGGCAGCTCCTTGGGGTGGCTGATAGGCTTTCACTGTTCTAAGGCAGCCCCTAGAAACCCAGAACACTGACATATGTGAACACAAAGGAAGGGTCCATGCCAAGCACCTCCCAGTCACATGAAATGTGGCTTCAGGAATCTGCTGGGGCTTCCATGTATATCAATACTGCATACATGTGTCTTAGTCTTCAAAGGTCTTGCTCACGAGGGGCAGAAGGAAAAAAACAGCTGTTCAGATAGTCAGGTCTAATGTGGCTCACTCATGGTCCTCACCAGGGTGACAGTCTGACTCATCTCCCACATTCCCTTTCTTGACATCTCTGCTCTCCTCCGCTTACTCAGCTTCCGGAGAAGCTACTGAAAACCCAAGCTCCCACTCCCTCACCCTGACCCTTCCCCAGCTCAGAGGACTCAAAGAAGAGGTCTGCATTGGGTTGCAGGTTCATCAAGGAACCACGTGGAAACACAGAAGACTGGACGGTGTGTCCTGGGCCAGTTCTTGAAGAAGTTTCTTTATGTAATTTAAACTGCTCTGAGTCACAAAAGAACAAAACTACTTTGGGCAAGGCCAGGAATATAATATAATCCCTCATTTTATCAAGAACAGAAACGGAAGTCTTGTTCAAGGTCACATGCACTAGAAACTTGAACCCCAGGTGCCACCCCAACTGTGGTGCTCATTCTACCACTGCACGATGCTTCCTTGAAACAGAATGAAACCCAAGTGGTTTTCTTGAAACCATCTACCCAGTTCAACACTCTGTTAGAATAATGGCCAAGGGCTTATGGATGCAGAACACCTGAGAGACAAAAGTCTTTGCAGGATCTGAATCACGCAGGTACCCTTTACAAGTTAGGAATTAATTAGAGGAGGCCAGACGCAGTGGCTCACACCTGTAATCCCAGCACTTCAGGAGGCTGAGGTGGACAGACCACCTGAGGTCAGGAGTTCAAAACCAGCCTGGCAACATGGCAAAACCCTATCTCTACTAAAAATACAAAAATTAGCTGGGCGTGGTAGCAGGCACCCATAATCCTAGCTACTCAGGAGACTGAGGCAGGAGAATCACTTGAACCCAGGAGACAGAGTTTGCAGAGTGCCAAGATCAAGCCACTGCACTCCAGCCTGGGAAACAGAGCGAGACTCTATCTTAAAAAAAAAAAAAAAAATTAGAGGCTCTTGAAGGTAAAAACTGGGAGGAGAAGGACAATCAAGAGAGACAGGCACAATGTACTGAACATCCACTAAACCCAGGACCACAGTAAAAACAGGAGCAGCACTGAACGCTCAGGCACATGGCTTTCCTTCGGACTAGATGCCCTGTGTCCAGTTTGCTGACAGAAAGAAGTTGGAAACTCTACCATCCGCCCTCCTAAGTCATTATTCAACAACAAACAAGAGCTATATTTAGAACTTTTTCCATGAAGGCACCATAGGCAAAGGCCACCAACCTCTGAGACACAGAAAGGTTAAATAAGGCTATCTGACCAAAAAAAAAAAAAAAAAATCTTTAATAGGCAAGTTCCATTTCATATTCATCTGTTCAACATAGCTTCTAATTTTATAAATGGACCTTAAAATTAACAGGAGGACAGGCAGTTTTTCCCAGGAGCCTCTGTGTCCGTTCTGCAAAATTACGTAACTCAGAAAACGAGGGTTCTGATTTGATTATGCTTTAAAGAGCCTGCTGGCTGAGACGAATTCATTGTGCACATCAGCTCTTCGCAAGGGACTCCAACTCCAGGGAAGGAGGGAGAGAAGGACAAACCCTTTTTCACTAACTCGTGTAAATAAGTCTTTGAGAAAACCTCTATATACCCTCAGTGACACACACCCCCACACTGACATCCTAGTAAAACCCCACTATGGGTTTCTGGCCCACCCAGATGGGTAAGAAATTACACATTTCTGAGCTTTGGTTTACCATGTTGTTTGTTCTTAATGGAAGTTTATACATGCCTCCCACACAGGGGCATTGTTGGAAGGAATCAAATAATTTACTGTTGAACACTGTGACTTTAAAGGACAGAACACGCTCTTGGGAATGCAAAATATTACCATTTACCTTTTTTTAAAAAAATTATTTACTTGTCTTTTACAACCAAGCCAAAAGAAACACAGTGTTTTCCAAATGTAATTGGAGGTGCTGAAAACCTCCTCTAATAATCCTACTTCTACAAAATGTCGAGCTGTTTTGCAGAGAGAAATTCAAATAAACCCCTGGAATGCGTTCTTGCAAGGTGAAGCAACACATGCCCGGTGTCTTCTAGGTCATCACTGGGTGCTACAGCCCCAACACCATCTCAGGGCACACACCAGCTAAGGTCTCCACTCCCCCACAGCCTACAAGAGATCTACTTTCTTAATCATCCACAAATATGAAAATAAGTTTATATTCCCATCAGGAGGCTCCAAAACCGAATGACTGAGGAATCAGCAAGACAACTAAAATTCAGCCACATAAACCACCGAAGTGCATCCAAAGTCCCCGCTCTGCCACCCCCAACCCAAACCAAACACACAAACTTTAACCCAGCTATTCCATACAGATGAATGTCTCCTCAGGCAATAATCAAACAAGTGGGTTAAAAAAAAAAAAAAGCTATTCAAGGATGTTCATTGTCACACTGTTTATACGTGCAAAGCTGAGCCACCCCGCTGTCCAACCACAGAGGATTAGTTAAATTAGGTTATATCTATACAATGGAGCATTCTGCTGCCATTGAAAATGTTGCTGTTGATGTGCATACATTGTTGAAAACTGCACTGGGAGCGACTTACAAAACAACATGTCTTCTGTAATAGGGTCTAATTCTATAATGTGATCTAAATGTATAATGTAATCTAGTTTTTTTAAAAGGAGAAATATATACAAAGTTATGTCTGCATTTACATTGGAAAGTGTACAAGGAAAGAAAGAAAGAAGTCACCAGATGGATGGACAAGATGGATGGATGGATAGACGGATGCATGGGTAGGTGGGTAGATGGATGGATGGATGGATGGATGAAGGATGGATGGATGCATAGATACATGGGTGGGTGGATAGACGGATGGACAGACAGATGGAGGCATGGATGGATGCATGGATGAATGGATGGATGGATGGATGCATGGATGGGCGGGCAAACAGAAGGACAAAGAGACAGACAGGAGCCAATACTGGCATTTTGGGATATTTTGCCATAAACAAGTAGTTACCTTTGAGTCTGGTTATTTTGCTATTAGAACATGAACCTTGCTGAGACAAACAGATAGTTAAGGAAATTAATAAAAAGAAAGAAACCTGTCTCCCCTCCCCACTCCTCCCAACAGTAGTGCCTTTGCATACTAAATTCTAGAGGGTGAAGCCAAAAACATCGGAGCCATTCCTGGGAAAGGCAACTCACCCGTTCCAGATGGAGGAGGAAAGAAGTAACAAGCTCAGACCAGATTTACCGCCTGCCTGACAAGGGGCTCCCAAGTACAAAACGGTCAAAGGCCAATGTCTCACCCTTAACAGAAAGATGAGCCTGAACTACAAGTCTCTTGTACCCTGGCTTTACTCACAAGCCAGGCCCGCTGTAGCACAACCCCATCAGCCAATGACCTCGGAGGCATTTCACAGTGGCTTGGTTTTTGCGACAAGATTGTAAAAGCAGTCATCACACTAACTGGTGAGAGAGCCACAGTCAATCTTGTTTTGTCTACCCAAAGCTCAGAGAGTAGGAGCAAAGGATTGGGACCCCCACACATCACATTCCCCCTTGATACCACAAAGAAGGGACGTGTCGAATAGAACTCTTCTTGTGTTCTAACAGTTTGTCGGACACCAATTCACAAGTCACATGGTTAGCTGGAAAAAGCTACCAAGAGTAGAGTTTCCACAATTCTGGGCTGAAAAACACAGAACTCAGCACTCATTCCAGGTACCTTGCTGAAGCAAGAGAAAAGACACCCACTGTATCAGATCTGGGTCCCTGCAATGTACACTGGCTGTGTGGCCTCAGATGAGTCACGTGACCTCTCCAGGCTTCAGATATGTCAACTTTTTCATTTTTCATTTTTTAGAGATGGGGTGTCCCTCTGTCACCCAGGCTGGAGCACAATGGCACAATCATAGGTCGCTGCAACCTCAGACTCCTAGGTTCAAGTGATTCTCCTGCCTCAGCTTCCCAAGTCCCTTGGATTACTGGCATGAGCCACTGTGCCCAACCCTATAGTTTGTCATCTTTTTAGATGTTGGACAAGATGATCATGAAGACAGCTATTACTTCTAGTGGATGGCGTGTTTCTATAAGTACCCAGCTCCATTTGGCACTCAGTAAAACACTCAATAACCATTGGAGGGTTTTTTTTCCTTCTTAACTCTCATGTGCAGTCATTTTATGACCCTTTCAAAAATGCCCTCAGATGAGCAGTTCTATTCCAACTCTGTGACAGCCAGAAAACACAAACCCTGCAGTGGGACAAGGCATACTCCTTCCAACTGCTACTAGTCCGTGGTTAAAAATCAGGCTTCCTGAATTCAAGTCTCCCTCTCTCCTACCAAGCCATGTGACCTTGAATAAGCTACTTCAGCAGGAGTTGCCTTGGTTTTTCCATCTATCAAGCAGGGGTAAGACGAGTGACTTCTTGTAGGGCTAGTGTGAAGATCAAACGAGTGGAAATAAGTAAAGCATTTAGAAGACAGCCTGGAACACAGTGAGAGCTTCATAAATATTAGCTACTATTATCCATTCACCAAGACAGTCTCACTAGGTATTTACTCTCACAGTGCTAATCATGAGGCCTCTAAGGAAACACAAAGATATTGACTAGGACATAGTCCAAGGCCTTAACAGTTTAACAGAAAGAAGCCAACTTGAAACAAGGAATATAGACCTATGATCTCTTATCCCAAGCCCTTGGGCCAAAGAGGTTTGGATGTAGCCGGTAATAAGTCACGTATCATATATCCTCCTCTCCCCCAGGGCTTGAAACAGAACCTATGATCAAACCCACTGGGACTTCTTAAGCAAAACTGTATAGTGTCTCAAGACAGTTCAGATTTTGTAGCCAAATGAGTTACAAAAAAAAAAAATTTGGCTTTTAAAATGTTGGGGATATGAGAATTGCAGCTAAAGGTCTGTAACCTGAGCATACGGCACCATACAGCAACAAAGTAACACGTACCATACAGCAACAAAGTAACACATACCATACAGCAACAAAGTAACCCGCACCATACAGCAGTAAAGTGTTAGAGGCAACAAAAGCAGCAGCAAACAACCTAATGGGGGTGACCAGAAAGGCTTTGCCAAACAGACACAGTTTAAGCTGCGGCTTGAAGGAGAAGCGAGAGCCTCACTGAACTAGGCAGGGTGGGTATTCTGACAGAGGAACTGGCAGATGCAAAGGTGGGAGGTAGAAATCAGTGAAGAATGTTCGGAAAACACAACA
This sequence comes from Cheracebus regulus, assembly GCA_963574635.1. Taxonomy (NCBI): domain Eukaryota; kingdom Metazoa; phylum Chordata; class Mammalia; order Primates; family Pitheciidae; genus Cheracebus; species Cheracebus regulus. The sequence goes on along the minus strand of CAUYQU010072618.1, from coordinate 1,672 downwards.
GGTCATGGAGTGCAGCCTAAGATGTGTGTGCAGGAGTAGCAATAGGAGAGGCGGGAGAACGAGGCCGGGGCGGATCCTAAATTGTGCATAAACCATGCTGAAGCATCACGCTCAGTACAGGAGCCTTGGTACAGGGAGCCCTTTAAGAATTTGATCAGATCCACATTTTCCTAAAATCTCCCTGGGTAAGGGCCTGGTATATGGACAGGCAGAGGAACAGTGGAAGGAGGTGGCCAGCTGGAGGTGGGTCGAAGGGTCAAGGAAGAGATGATGACAACAGCAACTCAGACAGCAAAGAGGATTAAAAAAAAAAAAGGCTCAGCCTCTTAACAGTGCTGAGGGACAATCAGTGTGAGAAGACAGCCCACACTCACTCGCCCTATGTTCAGGATGCAAAGAGGCCTTTTTTCTAGACTCCACTTTCTTTTTTTGTTTGTTTTTAATTGTTTTTGTATTTCAATAGCTTTTGGGGTATAAGTGGTTTTGGTTACATGGATGAATTGTATAGTGAAGCCTGAGACTTCAGTGCACCTGTCAGCTGAGTAGTGCACACTGCATCCAATGTGTAGTGTTTTATCCTTCACCCTCTCCACTTTCCCTCCTTTTGAGCACCCAGTGTGCATTAAACCACTCTGTGTGCCTTGGCATGCTCATGGCTCAGCTCCCACTTCTAAGTAAGGACATGTGATACTTGATTTTCCACTCCTGAGTTACCGCACTTAGAGTAACGGCCTCCAGCTCCAGCCAAGTTGCTGCAAAAGACATTATTTCGTTGTTTTTTTTTTATAGCTGAGTAGTATTCCACAGTGTTTATGTACCACATTTCCTTTATCCACTCATCAGCTGATGGGCACTTAGGTTGGATCCACATCTTTGCAATTGGAAATTGCTGTGATAAATATAGGTAGATACCACTTTGTGATGTACCAAATGACAATGTGATGATTTTGGCAGCACTGGGTTCTGAGCTGTGGCAACTCAACCCTCCTCTTCTACATGCATGCCTTGCCATCCTCCAGGTCACAAGCAGGTTGGCAAAGTACAGCAGTCAGGTGCATGTGGCCTGGTTAGTCCCTGTCCCAGTGGCTCAAATAATCAAGAGGGGAGGCTGGAAGAAAGTGGAGGAGGAGGAGAAGGTCCAGGATGAAATGGAGTTGGCCTCTGCTGGTTCAGGAAGAGGATCTACAGCCACGCATCTCTGAAATGGACACTGCTCTCTTATTAAAAACAAACCAGGGAGAGAGATCCAAGATGGCCACGTAGCAGCAGCTCGGGATTGTAGCTCCCAGTGAAAGCACAGAGAGCGAGTGGATGCTGCAGTTGCAGACGAATTTTTGATGCCGACAGACTGGGAGATTCCCGGCGAAGGAGCCACACGGATCGCCAGCGCGACTCTTTTGGCCGGCGCGGCGCTTCTCGGTGCGGCGTGTACGGGACTGGTTGCCCTTTTAGTCGGGCTCGGCTGGTCCTATCCCCACAAGGAGAGCAGCAATTGGAAGCGCCTAGGATGGAGAAAGCACAGCTGAACCCCGGAAGGCCCAGCTCTGTGGGGAAGGGGCGCCCCCCGAAGGAAAACTAAGAAACAGAAAAAACTTCATCACCAACAAGCCGGACGTCCACTCAGAGGACGTCTGAAAGTCGGCAATTACAAAGACGACAGGTGGATAAATCC
>CAUYQU010072617.1:0-17801 GCA_963574635.1 Cheracebus regulus | reverse complement strand
TTGTTAAACACAATTATTGGCATAAAAGAGGTTTTTAATATGCATTTTTAGACTGTATTCTAGCCTGGGCAATAAAACAAGAATCCCATTCTCTCTCCCTCTTTCTCTTCCTCTTTCTTTCTTTCATTCTTTTTTTCTTTTTTTTGCTGTTTCTTTCTTTCTCCTTTTCTCTCAAAAAAAAAAAAAAGAAGTAGAGCCTCAAGATGTGACAGAATTGCTGCAAACTCATGACAAATTTGAAGGGATGAGGAGTTGCTTCTTATGGATGAGCAAAAAAAGTGGTTTCTTGAGATGGATTTTACTACTGATGAAGAGGCAGTGAACATTGTTGACACGATAGCAAAGGGTTTAGAATACTATATAAACTTAGTTGATAAAGCAGTGGAAGGGCTTAAAAGAATTGACTTCAATTTTAAAAGAAGTTCTACTGTTGATAAAAATGCTATCAAAGAGCATCAGGTACTACAGAAAAATCATCATGAAAGAGAGTCAATGGATGCAAGCTTCATTGTGATCTTTATCTTAAGAAATTGACACAACCACCCAAACCTTCAGCAACCACCATCCTGATCAGTCCACGGGCATCAACATGGAGGGAATACCCTCCACCAGCAAAAAGATTAGAACTTGCTGAAGGCTCAGTTGATTGTTAGCATTTCATAGCAACAAAGTATTTTTAATAAATGTTTTTAAGTTAATGATTTGTTTAGACATAATGCAATTACACATTTAATAGACTACAGTATGGTATAAACAACTTTTACATACACTGAAAAAAAAATCTGCAGCTGGCTTTATTGTGACATTTACTTCATTGTGATGATCTGGAATCATACCTGCAGTATCTCTGAGGTATGTTTACACATCTTTCTCTTCCATTACCTTCAGATTTGTTTCCCTCCTATGCTTTTGACTGAGGGGAAAAAAAGATCTGGAATTTAAACGAGTGGTATTTATAAAATTAATCCTATTGCAGCCAGTGGAAACTATCTCAAAACATAGAAAGAAATATAGTTGATTTTATAGTAGGATTTTTGTAATTATCATCATCATGGTCAATGCATTTTTATTCCTTGCAACTATATATGGGATGAGTTCCTAAATCCTAGGAATAGAAAAGAAAATATTGAACAATCCTCATCTTCAGTTGAATTAGTCATTAGTTGAGGGATGAGGACACATATGAAAAAAGATAAATTCTAATACACATTATCATATTTTAAGTGGGAGTCAACCAGTCAATATCCTTGGAGTTCAGAGAAGTGATTACCGAGTACTAACAGAGCCACCTTCAAGGGAATTTGATCCACATTTTGAAGGAGGACTAGAACCTAAAGAACTAAGGAAGGATTTTCCAGTAGATGTTACAGTGTGCATGAAGGTGAAAATGCACATACATTTTCAGAGTAGACATAATATATCAATAAGCCAGACTGATTTAGCGAATATTATGGTAGGAGAAAAATCTAAAGTGTTTTGCTAGCCTTGAGTATTTAGATTAGCAGTGTATGCTTAAGGGAGGTTTATTAGATACAGAAAACCATTTCAGGTTTTATGAGAAATAAACTTACAAATACCATAGGGGATTTGATACGATGTTACTATTACAGATGTTAGTACTAGCATGAGGTAATTATGGCCTAGGCTAGATAGCTGCAGAAGAAATTAAGCATTAAATGCTAGAGCCATTAGGATAGAAAAGTCAACAGAACTTGGCAACTTATTAGATGTAAAGATAAGAGAATACTAGGAATTCCACCAACTTTTATTCAACTGTGCTTGGGCTAGGGAATCATAAATTAATGAGCCTGCCCTCAACTATGTACATAATATAGAATTTTATATAGAAGGGAGTTATTAACTCCACGAGGGGTTAAAATACGGCTGGAACCGCTTCACGGGTAAATTAATGCTTGAGCTTGGAGTTCATAGATGAATAGAATTTCACCAGATGGGAAAGGTGAAAAAAGTAATAAAGAGGGGCAAAATATTACCTTTCACATTTTAAGTCTATGTAATTGGAGAAAGATGATAACACAGACTACAGTGAAAAAGTGTGGTAGTAAAGGTGTTTTAGGTGTATTGCCAATGAGTTCAAATTCAACAGTCTTCTAAGAAATGTGTAGAGTGCCTACAAATCTGAAGGCATTGGGGACACATCTATGAACAAAACAGACAAAAATTTACTACTTTTCCAGAGTTTGCATTCTAGTGGAAATAAATACATAGTTAAAGGTATAGTGTTCACCAAAGAGCTTTATTTTGTTGTGATGTTCCTTTTTTCTTTCTTTTTTGTCATTTCTATCAGTAAGATAAAATAGTCACATGGAAGCGTAGGTGACTGACAGCTAACTTAACAAGTCATCACTTAGGCAACAAAACTTACCAAGTAAGTATTCCCTCCAAGACTTCAGACTGTCCTCACACTGACCTTGTTGTCTACAAGCTTCAGATAAATGGTTTAGTAATTGAGAGCAATAAATTATAGTCAATCACATTTAGTTAGGAGAATCTTAAAGTCTTAATATACTAAAACAAGCTGACCTGCTTCTAGCTTTGCATTTTAATTGCACTCTTTCTGCCCTCCGCCAGTGCATGACGTTAATGCTGAGATCTGCTGAACTTCTCAGTACTTCACCAAATGTATCTGGACCACAGTTCTCAGTAGGTCTTGTTGCTAGAATGCTCAAAGGGAGAAAAATACTGGAAATGTACTTGTCCATCAGAAATAAGAGTTTTGACTGAGTAAAATGCTCAGTTTAATGAAGAAAAAATATGTAGCTTGTTTAGCATTCCATTTGAAGCTGCCATCAAGGACAGTTGAGTTGTGTGATACCATTGTTTACTTGATTCTATGATGGCATAATTCCCATTTTACCCTTCAGTAACCCAATATGCTGAGAAAACACTGCCCATTAAAGAATTTATGGTTTTCTAACCTTTACTGGAAGCCAGTTTTCAGAACCCTCACCTAACTGGTTGAAAAGCATTCAGTTAGTTGTCTACAAAAGTAATTTGGGGTTTGTTTATCTATTTGTAAATAAATTACCATAAGCAATTCCTTCGCGTTTTAAATTATACTTTTTTATTTTTTTCTAAAAACTTGTTTCTTTAAAATTTATTGTTCTTACGCAACCCTAGTAACATCTTATCATGTCAAAGCAATATGGAGCCAAAATTATCTCCAAGCACTTCCCAGGAACTTTGAGATAATTGAATCTAATTCTTCTGATAGAGCAAGATGACAATTTAAGGAATCCATTTGAGGCTAAATTGTCTTTGAAACAGGATTTCAAATGCTAAATGCCTTCACAAATTCATTTCAGCAAAAAACATTTATTAAGTGCCTAATGGGTGCTAAATCTTATAACAGGCAAATGCCATCTAAAAATGAATAAGGCACAGTTACCCTGAAGAACTTCACAATCTAGTAAGATTTAGCCATTTTAAATTATTTTTGTTTATTTATTGTAAAGAACTTTAGATTTCTGGGTTTTGTTAAGATCTGGCTAAGACTGGTTAAAAAATTAGATCCCATTTTTAATCATGTAATCAGATTTCCAGCTAGTAATAACTTATTTATCAAATGCTTGGCTAAAGAAGCAAAGATTTTTATATATTTTAGAAAAGATTTTAGATTATCCATAATCCACATTTTATAGATAAGAAAACTGGCAGGAATTGGACTTAAAACCACATTTCCAAAGCCTAGTTGAAGGGATTTTCTACTGCAGTCCACATTAGAGTATGGAATATGGAAAAATAAGAATTATTTGGTGCTAATATTACCTTAATCGATTGTGTGATAATTGTTTTACCTTATGCACTGGGGGTAGAATTCATTCTCTGTTCTCCCTAACATGTCTCATGCATTATTTCTTACTACTAACAGCTTAATGGATATATTTACTGTATATTAGTTTTCCAGATCAAGAAATTCGTAAAGTGGCAGTTCAACAATTAGACAACCTCTTGAATGATGAACTACTGGAATATCTCCCACAGCTAGTTCAGGTAAGAACAGCAGAGTTGCTAAGGAAATCCAGAGTTTTAACTAATGATTCTCTAAAAGGTTCCTAATGAATCAACAATAGACTATCTAGAAGTGATATTTCAATTTGGCCACTCAAGGGACTAATGATGTCAATATGGGTAATGCAGGCTTTCTCTATCTGAAATTGGTACAATTACAAAAAATGTACATAAATTCTAGAAAGAAAAATTTTTTAAACTGATTTTACTTATTAATGAGAACATGAAAAAATAGACATGCTTGTGATAAAATTTTATAAATATATATATAAAATGATAAAAAATACCAAATAAATGTTATGTAGAAATAGTCATTTGCTAGGCAGCTTCTCATAATTTATGAGTTTCTTGCACTTCTTTAAAGGTTTATAATATTGATGATAAATTTTATCATAGAAATTTCTAATACCCAAATTTTGCCACCAAATAGTACATTTTAGTAATATCAAATACTACAAGATTGGAATAATTTTATAAAATAATATAACGTTATTTAGAAATGTAAGCAAAGACTGATTTAGTCTGAATATGATGAACTATAAACAGTTAAATTACACATTTTACACATGACCATGTAAATAACCAAATATCTAATCTATAGAAGGTAACTTGTTTTTGTTTTTTCCAGGATGACTATATACTGAGTGCTAAATAGATCTAAACTTGTGATTTTTATGTTTTGTTTTGTTTTTAATCCAACTGTTTTTCATCTGAAAGATCAGGTTGTTACAGTTATTTTGAATGTCAGTTGTCTCAGGTTTTGAAAAATGGCGAGAAACTGGTGGAAGGAACCTATATTAACAAACTTTAATAGAGTTTGACTTCCCACAGAGATTATGAATTTCTCTGAAGTTCTCCTTAAGAGAGAGAGCTGGTTTAGAAACAGCTGCACCACAGAGTATAATCCAATCCTTCTTGAAAATAAGGATTAATCTAACTTACAAGTTCACCATTCATCTCATGACTCATGGATATGGCCCCATGATATTTCTAGCCCAATTCAGGAGAGTATATTTTCAGAAAAGTTTGTAGACATTAAACTCATTGGAAAGCCTCTATTGAGTAAGTACACTCGGCATCAGGAATGTCATTGAGACCCATATTTCCACAAATCCAAATTTACAAGACGGGGTGCACATAATCTAACACAGCAAATACACAGAAGGCAAAATTAAAATTTCATCTATGTTATGATCAAAAAGGAAGGTTATAAAATGTTCTGAGATGGAAAGAAATCTATAATGTGATTAGAAAATTTTAAAAAGCTGGAAGAATTTCAAAACATTCATTGTCCTTTCTATACTCTACCTTGAATTTCAAACTTTCCAACACATAAAAAATCCTAACCTGTTGGTTGTTTTCTGGAATCATGCTATTTTGTTATGTATTGTCATGTTAGAATTATGCAGTCTAAATTAAAGCCATAAGAAAGAACTCTAAGACAATAACAAAACAGAAGATATAGTTCACAGCTAAGAGTCAAATAAGACTCAGACCCAGGGGTTACCGCAAACCAGTTCAGATAATGTGGTGTTTACCGGGAAAAAAAAGTCTACATTCTAGATGGTTAGGCAGGATTTAGAGGGAAATTGTTGTTTCCATGGGCAGAGTAAAGCAGGAAGCTTGGAAGCAAAGAAAAACAAATAGTTACTGGGTTCAAGAAGAAATAATGGGGCAGACATCTAAAAGGGCAAGCATGGAAGTAAATTCTGAAACATACCTCCTGCTCAAATGCCCATATGATATGCTCACTATTAGGGCATAAATAAACCCAGGCCCTAGTCAGCCCAGCATTAGCAAGTAAGTGAGAGAAGGCCATGGCTGCAGTTCAAGACAACACATGTTAATTGTCTTGCTACTTTCAGACAGCATCAGGAGTTTATGCAAATTTGCTGAACTCATCTTTGGCACCCTCACACCTTAGGAATTTATCAACTTTCCCATTGTTGGGGATGACTAGCATATTGTTGTGTCTCTTCAAGTGTATGCACGACTGAATGTTGTACTCATTTTTTCCTGCTGTCTGTACTGTGGTATAAAGCCTAGCTTAAACTCTTAAGCTTTGAGGGTGTGTGCATGTGTATGTGCATGTGTGTGTGTATGTGTGTGTGTTTAAGAGAGAGAGAGAGAGAGACTTAAATAGTTTATTAAACAACTAAAAATAGAAGCTTTGTCTCTCAAGCAGGAATGGGCATTTTTATGAGAACCTGGTTTTCATTTTCATATATTCAGATTCCTGGGATGATGGTATCAGCTCAGCTACAGACTGCTGTCAGTGATGTTCCTGCAGAGGGCAGGTTAAGGCCTAAAGTAGGTCCCTAAGGATAGCAGGGGCTACCGTGGTTATCTGTGTTTTCTACCAGGTTGGGTATCCTAAAAAACTTAAGAGTTGTTCACAGTGGAGATGACAGAAAGGATTTGGGACTGAGTTATGGTAAGTCAGCTTTGAAATTTTAAGCAAAACCTCACGGTCTGAAGGTTAATAATGATATGCCAGTTGATGATTTCTGTTAAGGTTTTTAGTGTGCATTAATTTCATCTCCAAATAGGAAGAAATATCTATGGCTTAATAATATTGTATTTAATAATTCAGGACTTTTTGTGTCAGTATTCTCCTCCAGCACATGGTTGAACTCCACCAACCACCTGCACTCATTTCTTATCCATAAACAAGGAAAGAAAGCAAGACTACCCAAATCCAAATGATGTAATATATGTGTGTTTTGTTATTAGTCATATACCAACTCAAAAAACCATTGAATGTGTTATTAGCATGTTGTTAAAATGTGCATGCTGTTTTCTCTATAGTCTTTTCTCAAGCCTCCTAAGTCTCTCTGTATTCTGCTATAATTTTGTTACTGAGAAGTAAAGTAATTGTGTCTCTTACTTCAGGCTGTCAAGTTTGAATGGAACCTTGAGAGTCCTTTAGTGCAACTTCTACTCCACCGCTCCTTGCAAAGCATCCAGGTTGCCCATCGTCTTTACTGGTAAGATTAACTAAAACAGGCAGGATGCCTTTTTTAATTGCCAACTTCTCTATGGGGCAGCTTTGGTAGAAGTAGATTTCTTTACCTTATAATTGATACATATCATAAGTTAAAATTCAGGCAGTTTTGAGTCTTTGTCAATGTTATTTTTATTTAAGAGGATAATTTGTCATCATTTTCAAAATCTACCATTTGGACAGTTGCTACTGTTAAACAGGAAGTTAAATCCAAATAGAATTTCAAATCCGAATGATACCCTTCTTGTAGCTTTAATGACAAGTGTAATTTGTATAGCTACTCCTTGAAGATTTTAATATAAAATCTAGTTATGAGACCGAATGTTTTTGGAAGAACATATGGTATAAAAGTACTTTCTGCACAATGTTAGTTATAAGCCATAAAATCCAAAGGTTAATATATACTCATTCTGTTAAAAATTTCTAGAGCACTAAACTTTACCCAAAGCATACATTTGAAATATTATTACTGAAGAAATAAGACTGATTTATGAGATGCCAGAATTTCTGTAGCAACACCTGAGGATATTACCATTTCAGTTTCCACATCATTTCTGCCAGAACTTAGCTTCTGTACCTCCACCCCACTATTTCTTCATGTACTGAATTCAGATTTTCAAAAGATGCTCTTGCTCAGAGGAGCCTGTAGTTGGACAGTTGCTATCGGAGACTAACGAATGCAAAAGATGATGTAGAAGTTCAAGGACCTGGAGTAGCTTGTGAATTTCCAATCAAAAGCCCAGGTTGGGTAAATGAATAGAGCAACTGTACCACATTCTCTACACCAGGATATATGGAAGGCTATTATACCTACCATTTTCTTTACTTTAAATATCTTTAATGTTACCATTCTCCAATTCCATATGGCATGTCCAATATTCAGGGTGTCTGGGAAATGGGTCCTCATGAATCTGAAGAGTTGGAAGAGGAAGACAAGGAGGAGGAGAAAAAAAATGATGTTAATGATGATGATGATTCAGCAGATATGGATGAATCAGATGAAGATGGGGAGAAAGGCAAAGTAGAGTGTTTGATGTTCCCATTCATAGGTGCCACTCCTTGTGCCCTTTTTAGCAAGCCTTCTGCTGATGGAAGCACTGGGACGATTCTAGTCTGTTAAATAGATTTCTCAACGATGTAAATAACTACATTGTTCTCAGCATATAGCAGGAAAACCAGAATGAAATATTGCTCCAGGCCCTGGGTTCTATGTGACATTACATTAGGAATTGGATTGTTTTGTGTTTTTAAAGTAAAGAAGGAAATGGATTGCTTTTTCTCTCTAGCTAAGGGACAGACATTTATTTCTTTTAAAATATTTTATACTTATAAAAAATAGAGAAATGGAGAGGGAATTGTTTTGAATAAGGATTTAAAGTGTTGCAGAAATACCTACACAAGTATAGATAGATAAATGATTCTGTGAAAAGATTTCTTGAAGTTGAGAGTTATTTATAAATGAAACAAAATTTGTAATTAGGGCAATCCATTTAGCAATTCATTATATTTTGTACTCACAGAGAACTAATTGACTAAATAATTTGAATGATAGTGGTTTGTCATTTCTTACACAATATATCCTTGAATTTAAAGTCTTTATCAAGACCTTGACTTTACATTTTTCATCATTACAACCTTGAATTTAATTTCAAGTATTCAACATGATGACCTTGAATTTAAAGTCTTCAACACCATGAGCTTTATCATGTCATTCAGAGATGCATCATTTTGAAATGTAGTATGTAAAGGTATTTATGGGTTGTTTATTAACAAAAAATTCTTCACAGTGTCTTGTGTGGTTTAAAGTTGCTAATTCTGTTTTGTTTCTCCTTTATACCCTTGACTATCTACTTTGTGATAAGTGACATGAATTTTATGTTAGGATTAAGTATGTTTTCCTGAAACACAGATATTTTTATGATTATATAATTTAGAGTTAAGAATGAAATCCTTCTAATGGTAAAAACTCATATGTTAAAAACAGTCCTGTTTTTTTCTTTTTTAAGATTTCTCCTATTATCACCTACACTTGATCCTATTGAGCATATTTTTTTTGCATCCTGGTCTTCATACTTTTTTTGCATTATTAACCCTGTAGATTCCATTTTAATTTCATAGGACAAAGTTTTAACAATTATAAGTTTCAATGACCTAAGGATAAAATTAGCTGTGACCCTTAAACAATAGGAAAACAGCAAGTCAATATCAGTTTGCAGTGTCATATTTCTCTGCTTCAAGAAATGTTACTCATAATGAGATCACTCTTCTCATGAAAGTCACTCAAGAAGTCATAGCAAAAAAACACAAGGAACTTGGTCAGAGACTATGTGATTTATGCCTATTTTCATTTTAAATGCCTAAATTACAAAGCAGAACAATTCCTCTAGAATGTTACTATAATAAGACATGAGATACATTGACTGACATGAGGACCTTCAATGAATAGACTCTTATCGAAGCTCTGAATGAAGTCTTATTTTCTTCAGTTTTTCAGAAAGCTACTGTAGTACTTTGTGGTGTTCTGTCATACTAAATGTAGGACTCCACTAAACTCAATGTTTACTTCTTTTAAAACTTTACTGTTTTTTTATCACCATGAGATACCATCTCATGCCAGTTAGAATGGCGATCATTAAAAAGTCAGAAAACAACAGATGCTGGAGAGGATGTGGAGAAATAGGAATGCTTTAACACTGTTGGTGGGAGTGTAAATTAGTTCAACCATTGTGGAAGACAATGTGGCAGTTCCTCAAGGATCTAGAACCAGAAATACCTTTTGACCTAACAATTCCATTAGTGGGTCTATATTCAAAGGATTATAAATCATTCTACTCTAAAGACACATACACACATATGTTTATTGTGGCACTATTAACAATAGCAAAGACTTGGAACCAACCCAAATGCCCATCAATGATAAACTAGATAATGTGGCACTTATACACCATGGAATACTATGCAGCCATAAAAATGGATGAGTTTATGTCCTTTGCGGGGACATGGATGAAAATGGAAACCATCATTCTCAGTAAACTATAACACAAGAACAGAAAACCAAACACTGCATGTTCTCATTCATAAGTGGGTGTTGAACAATGAAAACACATGGACACAGAGAGAACATCACACACAGGGGGCTGTTGGAAGGTGGGGGCTAGGGGAAGGATAGCATTAGGAGAAATACCTAATTTAGATAACAGGTTGATGAGTGCAGCAAAGCACTATGGCACATGTATACCTATGTAACAAACCTGGATGTTCTGCACATGTATCCCAGAAATTAAAGTATAATAAAAAAAAATTTTTTTACTGTTTTTACATGCATTATTAAAATGCAGGCATATTAAACAAATAACACAGCCAGATAACAATTTTGATTTTAATATTTGAACAAAAATATAAAAGTATATAAAATATAAAAATACATAAAAGGCAATGTTTTAAAATCATATTAAAAAATAAAATAAAATATTGAAGACTTATCCTAATTGCCTAATACTTGTACCACCTCGATAAGTTCTTCATCTGCTTAAGTTGTATGAAAAGTGGAGTCATTTGAAAGGCAGCAATAGGTGCATACAAAGTCCTAAATCAGTGTCATACTTGCAAATTCACGTCAATACAATTATGTCACTGTTTCCAAAAGGTTGGGAGGAAAGCTTTTTTTGTGTATAATTCTCATCTTTATGAAAAAAAAATTATACCCATTTTTCCTTTCAGTGATTCAAGAAGAAACTAAGGAATAGAAAACAATATAAATTATTAAGGACTGTTTGTTTTGAGGGCTTTGTTTGTAAGAATATGAAAAAAGAAATGAAAATAAGAAAGGAGTTTTCTTTAACTTTTATTTTAAGTTCAGGGGCACACGTGTAGGTTTGTTACATAGGTAAACATGTATCATGGAGATTTATTGTGCAGATTATTTCATCACGCAGGTATTAAGCCTATTACCCATTAGTTATTTTTCCTGATCTTCTAAGGAGAGAGATTTTATAATATCTACATCCCCTTAAAACAAATAAAAATTAAGAATCAGGCAATATGCACTAAGCATAAAATAATGTTAATTATATTTAAAACATAACAGAGTTAAAATAAATAACTGATACCTAAAATTGTGTTTAGGGAGTGATTGCTTATGTGCAAAATGTTTGTGTTAAAACTTTAAAGATGCAGCTCACGTCTAATGACTCATGAAAAATATAAAAATATCTTTTCTTAAAAAAAGGACTTATTTTTTAAAAAGCTAGAATCTCATCAGTCATGAGTTTAATGAGATTTTTTTTTCATGTAGATGAATTACTGCTTCCTTAGATTCAACAAATTCAACACCAAACTAAATATCCTGTCTTGCTCACCCAAGTCTTGAAGTCTTCCTTTTTTCTCACTATCATGATCAGTTGTTCACCAAGCCCTGTAACTCTGTCAACAGCTCTCCCTGCTCCACAACTTCCACCTGCCACTATCAGTGATCAGAAGGTTGTCTCACCAGATACTGAGCTATGAATAATAAGTGTGGAATGAAAACCATCTTTGCTACTTGACATCACTGTGGGTTGCTTTTCTGAGAGGGGAAATTGAGTCTCACTGTGAGTCTCTTCTACTGGAAGAGTGAATGTAGGATAAATAGCCCCTATTTTCCAAGGAAAGTAAGTTAACTAGAAGCTTTGTGTTTGAATTTAAAAGGTTTACTGCCAAGTTTGCATCCTAAAAGGTGGCTATAACATGTGGAGTTCATGCCTAGGAGACCCCTCCCCCATTACATAACAATTAATTACAAAAGTTTAAATGTAGTGTCCCTTTCCATTTAGGATAGGAAACGCTTTAACCACTAGTGAAGTATTGAGTTGAGCGGTGGCCCTAAAGAAGATACATCCACAGCCTAACCTCAGAAACCTGTGAATGTGACCTTATTGAGAAAAAGGATCTTTGACGATAGAATTAAATTAAAGATCTTGAGATTAGATCCCCCGATTTCACTAGTGAGCCCTGAATCCAATGGCAAGTAACCTAATGAGAGGCAGAAGAAAATAAGACACACACAGAGGGAAGGTCATGAAAAGGGAGACATTGATTGGACTGATGCAGCCCCAAGCCAAGGAATGCCTAGAGCTACCATAAGCTGGAAGAGGCGAGGAAGCTTCTCCCCTGGAGCCTTGGGAAAGGGCACCTTGATTTTAGTCTTCTGGCCTCCAAAACTGTGAGAGTACATCTCTGTTATCACCAGTTTGTGTTAACTTGTTACAGCAGCTAGAGAAAAATAATATAACCGTCTTTATGAAGGTTCTGAGTCGACTGCCAGGGATGTCACATCATCCAGGAAGCTTTCTCTGACCCTCTCCCAGACACCATCTGGAATTGAGTACTGCTTCCACATCGTGTCCCACAGCGTATGGCTCATGACTCTGTCGGACATCATCTGACACTCCCGTAACACTTCTGCTGCCCTGTCCACTCCCTCTCCTAGTCCTCAGAGTAGCTCAAGACAGCAGTCATGTCACACTCTTACGTGTACCAATCTAGTACAGCCTCTCAAACTCAGTAGATACTCAAACAAAGTTTTAAATATTATGACCCCACAGAAACGTTTTTAAGGCCATCAATATTTTCACACACAGTACTGGAAATTCCATGGTACTCAGGGAAAATGAAATTGCTAGTTTGCCTGGGACACCATCAAAGGCACTGCTGTGAGCCTCACCTGGCTGCTGCACCTACTCCCAGCTGCTGCACTGACCGCTAAGCGAATATGGCCCCTTCCCTGGAGAATTAGCCTCTGCTTCCATGGTCCCCGGCCTACGAGGCGGGAAATCTCTAAGGTATGACTTACATTCCAGAGCCTCCTCATAAATCAGATCAAGGTTAGACTTGACCTGAGAACTCATCCTTGTAAATTCCTAGAAATGATAGGGAAGGGAACTTCCCTGTAATTCTTCTCTTACTCCCTCACAAGATTTTTCCTGAAGAGCACTTCTTCAGTAAATCACAAACAGTGAAATTCTGTCTCACACCCTGGTCCAGAGAACCTGACCTACAATAAGTATTTCTTACTGAAGACAAAGAATTTTAAAAAGTGTCTTTAGAAATTGGAGCTTCAGTATGCTGTGGGATATATCATGGGTAGAACAGCAGTATCACAGGCTTTCCCACTCCTCCTACTAAGTTGGATTGAACAACTCCAAGAGAGAACCAAATTGAATGAAAATCTGTCTGGTAGGAAGGCATTTTATAACACAGCTCCTTTATAAAATGTCACTTTAGGCACAAAATGCAAAAATCTCCTCAAAGTGTTCCCTTCAATGTATGGGGACAGCCTGAGGTGAGGCTCCCATTTGCAAGCTCTATCAGTGTAAAGATTTTTTTTTCTGCTTATATATATCTGATATATCACAAGTATCTAGAGCAGTACTTGGCACTTTATAGGCATGGAATAATTTACTATTCAATGTATGAATAGGATCAAGTTCCCTGGACCCAGCTGTGGGCATGCAGACTCATGTCAATAGGGGGCGGAAGAGAGCCGCTGCAGAGGTCAAATAAGTGCTGGCCTGGCTAAAGCAATTCCAGGAGATTGACCTGATCAGAAACGAAGCAATGGGTATCACTAGTGAAATCAAAACTGGAGAAGAGGTAGAATATGAGCAGCAGTCAAGGACTAACCAAGTCAGGAATTAGGGCCTAAGAACAAGTTGATTAGGACCATGGAAGCAGAGGCTAATTCTCCAGAGAAGGGGCCATATTCACTTAGCGGTCGGTGCAGCATCTTCTGAACCAATTGAGAGAACTACGAAATGAATCAAGCCGATGTTGTCTCTGGTGCGGGGTATTAAATGGCCGTATCCTGTGATTTTAATATGATATCCACAAAACTGAGATGATGCAAAAATCTATCCATTTATTTTTTTAAAACAATCCTCCCTAAACTTTTTTTGTTTTGAATTTTGGGTCAACCTCTGAAGTCAGAGATGACTTTAAAGCAAAAAGACTTGGACATTTGGCACCGTGTGATTCGAAGTCACAGTTGTCTCGCTCGCCCCTTCTCCACAGTACATATCCCCTAGTGCCTGAAATTCCCTCATTTGCAAGTCACTCCTTGAGGTCTTTTTCCCTTCCATCAGTTCTCTTCTAATATGAATATATATATATATATATTCTGAACCTAAGGCTAATGGGAATTAGTTTAGTGACAAACATTGAGATCATGGACACTGTTGAACTATTAAGGATAAAACAAAGGATAATCTTTGCCTTAAAGAAGCTCAAGGGCTAATATATTAGCATCCAGGCTGGAGGAAAGAGCCCACTGGTCATGCAGCAGAGGCAGAGTAGAGAGAGGGAACTCAACAAATTTTGTCCACTTTACAGTTTTACCTATGACCTGTTCCAACTAAATGTAGGGAGGCAAGCCTGGACACCCAGTAAATATAAATGTTTGTGTGCTCCCATTCTGTCAGTTTTAAATACTGATAAAGGCTTGCAAATGAGTACACCAAGGAGGTAAATGCTCTCTCTTTTGCTTTGATGTCTGGAACACTCCCTGAAGCCAGGGTAAAGAGCTATCCTTCAGGGAGGTCTTGCAGAGCAATAGAGCACACATGATACAGAATCAATAGGGGTCTTTAAAGCCTCAGCCCTTTACCTTTGAGAATCATTATTTTGCAATTAATTTATCTTTTTACCTTTACAATGTAATAAATAATGAGTCATTGCTTCATTTTTCATAAAAGAAAGTTATGTCTCACTGACTTTTAATATTGATTTGCTATAATCATCTTTCCATCCTGTTGTTCTCAGAAATGTGTACACAGGGCAGAATCCCTACATTGAACAACTTGCTTAAACCAAAAGTAACTGTTCTCTATCCCAACCAACTTGAAGAAAAAGAGGCAGATGGTGGTAACAAGGCTTCCTTTGTACACAATTATCTGTAAAATCCATTAGCATAGTTTTCCAGTTAAGGCATAATACATGAACAGTTGGTTTTCTCTGTTTTATTTCTATTTTATGCAATAGGGATTTTTATGTAGTTCCTTTAATAAAAACATTTTTAAAATACCATACAATCTTTAATTAATTTAGTTTCGGTTAAGCCTTATTACTTACATATTAAATAGCTATGAAAATAAAATTTTATACAAAGTTCTACCACAAATCAATGCAAATGCCAGGAAAAGAGCTCCATCATCAATGTATCCTGCTTTAAATCATTTTTCCCTCAAAATCTTCTATTTTGTTAAGAAAAAGTGAAGAGTTATAAAATGAACTTGTATATATACATAATGAACTCAAATGTTGAAACTTGGACCCACACAGGCCTTTGGGAACCAAGCTTCCTAATCCACTGTCCAGCAATTATTCATTATAATAACCATATGCAATTACATCACTGCTTCCTTAGATAATAATCTGGTTTCCCTATAATAATATT
Organism: Cheracebus regulus; assembly: GCA_963574635.1. Classification (NCBI taxonomy): domain Eukaryota; kingdom Metazoa; phylum Chordata; class Mammalia; order Primates; family Pitheciidae; genus Cheracebus; species Cheracebus regulus. Next base: position 2,337 of record CAUYQU010072617.1, on the reverse strand, counting down.
AGTCTCCCACTGTCAAAAGTTTATACTAGAGATTTGGGTTAAGTCTTTGAAAAGCAGTGTTATTATGTTTAATTATTTATTGTTTTTCAATCAGACTGCTTTGCTCTAGCCAACAAAAAATTATGGTCAACAAAAAGGTGTTCTGTTTAGAAATTATTCTTGTCTTCTAATAATATTTGAATTTGGCATCCAAAATGAATACACTAACAGATATTCATAGAGTTACAGGATTCTGAAGTCAAATGGGACTTTAGGGATTATCTGCTATCCCAGAAAGGAATCTCAACATGTTAAGTGATTTTCCCAATGACAATCCTCTAGCTGATTATAGAATTGAAATTAAAATATTTTTATGCTATCTCATGCCCAATTCAGATTTCCTTGTAATTCAACATCTACTTTCAAAAAAGTGTAATTTGAAGAATTCATGAAATGTTTCTTTTTTCTATCAACAATTAGGAACTCACTCAACTACTGAAGATGTGGCTTTTTTTTTTAACTTAAGAGCAAAACTGGAAAGAAAACAATATTGCAAACTGAGATATTTAAAAGCTCAAAATTTTGCCTTTAGTTGTTAGCATGACTCACACATGCTGTCAATTGCAAATGTTAATGAATAGGTATATGCAATCAGCTCACTAAAATTGTATCCTTGAAGGAGCTTTGAAGTAGATTGTTTCCAGAATCTTTTATAGTGTCTAATTCATATTTAAAATATTAAGTGTACTCTCTTAGTTTTACTATTAAACCATGAGTGATGATAACAATAACAGAAATTTACTTAGTAGACTCACTTTGTACTTATTTTTCAGCACCTATTTCATAAAACCAAGACTTTCTCAGTTTTCTCAAAAACATTATTTAATTTAGCAACTAACAATGATGCTAATACAATTAAGTCAGCCCATTTTATTAAGTTAAATGAGTTAGAAAATAAATCCCTTTAGGATGGGAAAGAACATGACAATAATAAAATGCAGGCAAATCAGTCTTTGGTTTCCTTCTAACTGAAAATGCACAGTAAGCAGTAGGGTACTGAGAACTGAAGGACAGATAAAAGATCTGGGATGGTGACAGAAAATTGAATGTCACCAGCTCATTGTTGAGACTTACCCGGAATCCTTTCATCTTATGGCTCAGTCATTCCCTGTGCTCATCCACTGGTACTGCAATAACAGAATACCTGAGAGATAAACAACAGAAATGATGTCTCTTAGTTCTGGAGGCTGAAAAGTCCAAGATCAAGGTGCTGGCAGGTTTGGTGTCTGGTAAGGGTCCAGTCTGTGCTTCCAAGATTGTACCTTGAACACTGCATATCCCAGAGGAAAGGACCGTTGTTTCTCATGTTGCAGAAGAGTGAAGAAAAGCAAACCCTTTTTTGCAAGACTTTTTTTTATAATGGCGTGAATCCATTCATGAGTGAATGGATCCTGAACATCTTCCATTAGACCCCTACCTCTCAATACTGTTGCATTGGGGATTACATTTCCAGCCCATGAATTTTTAAAGGGAACACATTGAATCCATCACATCCCCTAAATTTGGAACTCTCACATGTATTCACTGAAACTTGGCCCAAATAAGGTAGAATCATAGCATATAATCATTGAATCATACAATCGTAGCAAGAGAATCATCATGTTGGAGACACTTTTAGATGCTAATTGCAGACATAACTTTTGTCTATATTCCATAGGCCAGAAGTCAGTAACAATGCCCCCACCTAACTGCAAGGTGGCAAAGGGAAGTAGTCCGTGTATATATGCAGAGGCAAAATGCAGTTTAATTTGGTAAACCCATAGCAGTTTCTGCCATACTGAAACATACATAGGATTATTCAAGAAATCTGTCCATAAAGTTGTAGAGGAAGAGAACATGAAATAAAAGCCAATATCTACCTTTCCATATGTTAATTGGCTTTTTTTCAAAAACTAAATTAGTCTTTTTTTTTTTAGAAAAAGAGAGAGAAGGAGAAAGAAAGAAAGAAACAGCAAAAGAAAAAAAGAATGAAAGAGAGAAAGAAAGAGGAAGAGAAAGAGGGAGAGAGAATGGAATTGTTTTATTGCCCAGGCTAGAATGCAGTCTAAAAATGGGTATTAAAAACCTCTTTTATGCCAATAATTGTGCTTAACAATGGAGACAGGAAGGAATAAGGATGAAAATAACAAATAAGTAGCCAACCAATATTTTATTTAAACCTGTGAAATGCTATGCAATTGCTGAGGAGTGATTTACTTCCAATTATGTGGTCACTTTTAAAATAGGTGTAATGTGATACTGAGAAAAATGTATGTTTTCTGGATTTGGGGAGGAGAGTTCTGTAAATATTTGTTAAGT
>CAUYQU010072615.1:0-10127 GCA_963574635.1 Cheracebus regulus | reverse complement strand
ATCTGGAGTTAATTTTAGTGTAAGGTGTCAGGAAGGGGTCCAATTTCTGCTTTCTGCACATGGCTAGCCAGTTTTCCCAACACCATTTATTAAACAGGGAATCCTTTCCCCATTGCTTGTTTTTGTCAGGTTTGTCAAAGATCAGATGTTTGTAGATATGTGGTGTTGCCTCTGAGGACTCTGTTCTGTTCCATTGGTCTATATCTCTGTTTTGGTGCCAGTACCATGCTGTTTTGATTACTGTAGCCTTGTAGTATAGTTTGTAGTCAGGTAGCATGATGCCTCCAGGTTTGTTCTTTTTGCTTAAGATTGTCTTGGCCATGCAGGCTCTCTTTTGGTTCCATATGACGTTTAAGGTGGTTTTTTCCAGTTCTGTGAAGAGGGTCATAGGTAACTTGATGAGGATAGTGTTGAATCTTTAAATTACTTTGGGCAGTATGGCCATTTTCACGATATTGATTCTTCCTAACCATAAGCATGGAATGCTTCTCCATCCGTTTGTGTCCTCTCTTACTTCCTTGAGCAGTGGTTTGTAGTTCTATCTTAAAGCTCCAAAATGGGGATCTCCTTTGATTCCATCTCACATGCATGTCATACTAATATAAGAGGTGGATTCTCATGGTCTTGGGCAGCTCAGCCCTTATGGCTTTGCAGGGTACAGCTCCCTTCCTGGCTGCTTTCGCAGGCTGGCATTGTCTGCAGCTTTTCCAGGAGCACAGTGCAAGTTGTTGGTGGAGCTACTCTTCTGGGGTCTGGAGGACAGTGGCCCTCTTCTCACAGCTCCACTAGGCAGTGCCCCAGTAGGGACTCTGTGTGAGAGCTCCAATCCCACATTTCCCTTTCACACTGCCCTAGCAGAGGTTCTCCATGAGAGCCCCACCCCTGCAGCAAATTTATACCTGGACATTCAGACATTTCATATATCCTCTGAAATCTAGGCAGAGGTTCCCAAACCTCAGTTTTTTACTTTTGTGCACCTGCAACCTGAAAACCATGTGGAAGCTGCCAAATGCCTGGGGCTTGCACTGTCTGAAGCCAGGGCCCAAGCTGTACCTTGGCCCCTTTTGGTCACAGCTGGAGTGGCTGGGACGTAGTGCACCAAGTTCCTAGACTGCACACAGCATGGGAACCCTGGGCCTGGCCCACAAAACCACTTTTTCCAACTAGACCTCCAGGCCTGTGATGGGAGGTGCTGCCGTGAAGACCTCTAGAGACATTTTCCCCTTTGTCTTGGGGCTCCTCATTACCTATGCAAATTTCTGCGGCTGGCTTCAGTTTCTCCTCAGAAAATGTGATTTTCTTTTCTATCGCATTAACAGCTGCAAACTTTCCAAATCTTTATGCTCTGTTTCCCTTATAAAACTGAAATATTTTTGATAGCACCCAAGTCACCTCTTGAATGTTTTGCTGCTTAGAAATTTCTTCCACCAGATACCCTAAATCATCTCTCTCAAGTTCTAAGTTCCACAAATCTCTAGGGCAGGGGTAAAATGCCACCAGTCTCTTTGCTAAAACATAACAAGAGTCACCTCTGCTCCAATTCCCAACATGTTCCTCATCTTCATCTGAGACGACCTCAGCCTGGACCTTATTGTTCATATCACTGTCAGCATTTTTGTCAAAAAGCCATTCAACCAGTCTCTAGGAGGTTCCAAACTTTCCCACATTTTCCTGTCTTCTTCTAAGCTCTCAAAACTGTTTCACCCTCTTCCTATTACTTAGTTCCAGAGTTGCTTCCACATTTTGGGGTATCTTTTCAGCAACACCCTAGTCCTGATACTAATTTACTGTATTAGTTCTTTCTCACACTGCTTATAAAGACATACCTGAGACTGGGCAATTTACAGAAGAAAGAGGTTTATTGAACTTACAGTTCCACATGGCTAGAGAGGCCTCACAATCATGGCAGAAGGTTAAAGACATGTCTCAAATGTTGGCAGACAAAAGAAGAGAGCTTGTGCAGGGAAAACTCCCATTTTTAAAACCATCAGATCTCACGAGACTCATCGACTATCATGAGAGCAGTATAGAAAGACTCCCCACATAATTCAATCACCTTCCACTGGGTTCCTCCCATGATATGTGAGAATTGTGGAAGTTACAATTCAAGATGAGATTTGGGTGGGGACACAGCAAACCGTATCACTTCCTGTGTGTCACTTGAGCATTTTTTTTTTTTTTGAGACGAGTTTTGCTCTTTTCACCCAGGCTGGAGTGCAATGGCGCAATCTCAGCTCACTGCAACCTCCACCTCCTTCATCCAAGCAATTCTCCTGCCCCACTCTCTCGAGTAGTTGGGATTACAGGCGCATGCCACCATGCCCAGCTAATTTTTTGCATTTTTAGTAGAGACGGGGTTTCACCATGTTGGCCAGGCTGGTCTTGAATTACTGACCTCAGGTGATCCACCAGCCTTGGCCTCCCGAAGTGCTGGAATTACAGGCATGAGCCACCATGCCTGGCCCATTCGAACATTTTTTAGAACTCCATTCTGAATTTTCTGCAGTGTTGATGAGTGTATCTTTTTGGCTAGGTTCCTTAGTGTTTGTTCTAGGTATTAATTTTATACATACATAACTTACCACAGTCTACTAGAATTAACATTCCAGTTGGAGTAATGTATAAAATTGACCTTCCTTTAGTTCTTTACCTTTCCTAGTTTATAATACAGTGGTCTTAAATATTTTTTCTACATACTTTGAGAATCTTATCACACCACACCAAACATAATTTGGAAAACCTGAAAGAAAATATATAGTATTTACTTATATTTTTACTATTTCCATTGTTCATTCTTTCTTCCTGATTCTCTAAGACTCTTCTTTTATCATGTCCTGTTTAGAGAATCTCCTTTAAACATTCTTTTATGGTTGGTTTGCTGGTGACAGATTCTCTTAGACTTTTTCTGAGATTTTCCCCGTTTCCTCTTCATTCCAAAAGGATATTTTCACTAAATAGAGAATTCTGAATTGACAGTTATTTTTGTTTGACACTTGAAAAATATTGTGTCATTTCCTTCTGTCCTCCATGGCATCTAATGAGAAATTCACCATCATTCACATTTTTTTTTTCCTGTTGGTTAACCTAAATGTTTTTCTCTTACTGTTTTCAAGGTATTTTCATTGTGTTCAGTTTTCAGAAGTTTATGGTGTATATGGCATGAATTTTTTTGGTTTACTCTGCTTGGGGTTTGCTCAGCTTCTTCAATCTGTAGGTTTATATCTTTTGCCAAATTTGGGGATTTTTTTTTTCAGCCATTATTTTCTCAAATTCCTTTGCAACTCTAATTATTTCTTCCATTACCTTTTCCCTCTATCTAGTAGTATTGTGGTTATTACCAGTACTCCACCCTCCTCTCTCAACCCCAGTTCAGAACCAGATCTTGTCATAGAGTTTAGAGTTCTTGATCTAAAATGATGCCACATATGTCACTGATTAAAAGGCCCACTTGTTGACATGGTTCTGATCGTGGTGTCATGGCTATGTCTTTGTCTTCCTACTTGCTTAGGCTCACTACTTTTTATGAGAAGGAGGGGGAACCTTTTGTCGTTGTTGTTGTTCTTTAAACCTTACTGGCTTCCAGCAGTAAGGCAATCTATTTCTGTATCATGGGATGAGTACCTTCAGCCTCTGTAACATACAAAGCCAGCCCTTTACACCACATGCTCCTTCTGGACTCAGAGCCCAGGAAACCTCTGGTTTTAGTCTCACCTTACTCTTCTGTCTTCTATTTGTGGTCCATTGACATATTCATCTTACTTTTGGGTACTGCTCTGTCTTTTTAAGTATCACTGCTTCATTGCTTTATGTCTGGAGCAAAATGGCTGTGTTGAAGCATAAATTGGTTGAGAACTTCTTGTGCATTCTTTAAAAATAAAAAATGGAGACAAGGTTTCACTATGCTGCCCAAGCTGGTCTCAAACTCCTGAGTTCAAGCAATCCCCCTGCCTTAGCCTCCCGACTGGTTAGACTACAGGCATGAGCCGCTGCATCCAGCCCCTCTTGCATTCTTAATGCAGTTTGCTGAATGAAATCTCTAACTTATTTTGCCTCTTCAATTTCTTCACTCTTTGTATCTGGTTTTGCACAGAAAGCAGTGTGATTCTAAGCCAATTATTCACCCTCTGTGGCTGCAGTTTTCTGAAATGCCTAGTGAGATGGTTGGACTAAGTTCTTTTTAGTTCTTAGAGTCTATATGTCAAGAAAGATACAAAATTATCAAGCAGAAGAAGTTATTCTTGATTCCAAACTTCAAAATCAGGATTCTCCAAATTGAAAAGATAAAAGCAGAGATAGTATAGGATTTCAGTTTTGATTATAGCAAAGGACTTCTTGGCCGTTAGAAGTAGGAAACATTTCTTGAAAAACAAAGAACCTCCTTAGAATAAATAAAATACAGTCTTACAGGAATCACAAGGTAGTAATTACAAGGAGTTTATATTCCAGTATTCCAGGTGGTAAATATACATAATTTCAGGAAAAGTTTAACCAAATATATATTAGTAATTGAGGGAAGTGGATTTTGCTGATGTGGAAAATAATCTGGCTACCCATAAAATACTCATATATGTCTATTACTAGGGATGTGGAATACAGTGAGTTGAATTTGACCTAATATAACATGTTTGGGATGATTTTAAATTATTATTTTGAAGACTTGTTTTAGAAATGTTATACTAAAATATTTTCATCTAAAATAAAAATTACATATTATCCATTCCTTTGGAAGATGTCAATTTTGGCCATAACATTTTAGAATTTGAATTCTTCATTCCATAAAGTTTTTGCTCCCTTTGTGTTTCATTGTTTTATGTAAATTGTAGGATGAACTTCTTGCATAGAGCATTTTATAAGAGATTGAATTTCAAAAAGAATATAATTTATGGGCCTAGGATCTAGAGGGAAAAAAATAACTGTATCTGAGCTGTTAGCATTGTCTGTCTTCGTGACAGAGTAATGGACTGCATATGTAATGCTGGTATGGGTCACATCTTTTTTATTATTTTTTTTTTTTATTTCTTGAGACTGGGTCTCACTTTGTCACCTAGTCTTGAATGCAGTGTTGTGATACTGGCTAACTGCAACCTCCGCCTCCCAGGTTCCAGTGTTTCTCCTGCCTCAGCCTCTCGAATAGCCGGAATTACAGGTGCGCACCACCACGCCCAGCTAATTTTTGTATTTTTAGTAGAGACAGGGTTTTGCCATGTTGGCCATGCTGGTCTCAAACTCCCAACTTCAAGTGATCCGCCTGCCTTAGCCTACCAAAGTGCTGGGATTACAGGTGTGAGCTACTGTGCTAAACCAGGTCACATCTTTTAAAAGGCCTTTTTTTTCTTTCTTTCTTTTTTTTTTTTTGCTGGGTTCAGTGGCTCATGCTTGTAATCCCAGCGCCTTGAAAGGCCAAGGTGGGCAGGTCACCTGAGGTTAGGAGTTCGAGACCAGCCTGGCCAACATGGTGAAACCCCGTCTTTTCTAAAAATATAAAAATTAGCTGGGTATGGTGGCAGGTGCCTGTGATCCCAGCTACTTGGGAGGCGGAGGCAGGAAAATAGCTTGAACCCGGGAGACAGAGGTTGCAGTGAGCGGAGATTGTGCTACTGCACTCCAGCCTGGGCAACAGAGTGAGACTCTTAACTCAAAAAAACAAATTAAAAAAGGCCATTTTTACTTAAAATTTTACTTTCCTGGTAAACCTATCTCAGATATTAAGGAATTCACTTAATATAATTTGTTACTAGCATAAGGGTCCAACTCTGAATTCATTATGTTATACCTGATATAAAAAGAAAAACATTATGGAATTGCATGAAGTAAAACATGAAAGTACTCTTTTCCCCGCCTTCCTCACTCAGTATAACCACTGTTAACTCTTTGGGACAAGAAAGTGGTGATGTTTCAAAGAGCTTTTTACATGATTTCAAAAGGGAAAATTTCATTTTAGGTTCTGAGCAACATTCATACAGTTAGAGCCACGTGGCAATCTAAAAAGCCTAAAACATGGACCTTTTCTCCCCAGGTAAGTAATCTGCTGAATGAGTGGAATGAGTGAATTTCTTTTACCTATTAAATGTTAAGCAATTAATTTCTAATATAAGACTGTCAAAGTTGAACATATATATATTTATATAAATAGCACAGAGTGTGTGGGGACAGATATAAATCTCTAGATTGTTTGGTGTTATTTGAGGACATTGATAACAATTACTCATGTCTCTGACTTACCAGTGTTATAATTCCTGTGAATCATCCCATTCAGTGAATTTCAGGGTTCATTTTTAGAAAATTCTTATTTGATAAAAATGAAAACATAAAGATTACATTTAGGAAGTGAGGTGTTTTTCAAAGATGAAATCTTCCAACTATGCTAATAAAAGCTGTACTTTCTTCAGATAAAGTCAGTGGTGATGCCTAGGGGATTGCTACATTACACTCACGTACTGTCAAGACTGGAGTAGGGTTTTGAGGGTTCAAACCACTGAGTCAGCATTGCATACATGCTAGAGAGGACAAAGATGTCTTCATATTGTTTTTATAATATCAATTGTCTATATTTTATTTTATGTTACTTTCGTCTACTGCCAAGGTCTCATTACTTTAGTATTTACTTCCCACCCACAGCTAGCTCCCTTATATAACTGCATGCTAAAACTCTTAATTACCTTTCCTCTTATTGCATCAGAAGATCTTAAGGCAAGATGGAGGTTCAGTGAGAGGGCTCAGGCTGTGGATGAAGCCAGCCACCTCAATCGTGTGCTGTGTCTGTCCACACTTGTCGAGAGTACACCTCCTAAAATTCCAGCTTGATCTTCTTAGCAGCCTTCCTCCAGTCAGAGGCACAACTTCTCTTTTGGCACAGTACTTCACAGTTCTGTTACTGTGACTCTGTGTATGTGAAGTGTTTAGGGTAGATATTTTTTAATGTTTTTCCTGGGGTGGAAAGATAAACTTTTGGGAATAAGTATTATTCTGCTGAATGAAGGTAGATATCTGTTACATGCAAGCATTTTTTCCTGGGCATGTGGAAACTTTTTCATGCCAGTAGAGTTCCTATTCCAGCAAAGTTAGTAGAGGAAAATATATACATAAAGAATAACAATATTGTCTATTTATGGAAACCTAATTGTGTGCTAGGCCCTATGCCAGGCTCTTATGTGCATTATCTTACTTAATCAGAGTAGCCCTCTGGGGCGCGTACTGTTGTTAAATACCACTTAGGCAGATTGTAATGGTTTTGGCACTCCAAGTGCTTTGGAAGCACATAGGAAGATAAAGTTAATTCTAGTCCTTTGGCTCAGGGAAGGTTTTATAAAAGAGAAACTAGACCTTGAAGGATGGGTAGATTTTAATAGGCAAGAAAGGAGGGGTGTGGTTGTCTAGGGAGAGGGAATTGAATGAGCAAAAAGGAAGGTAAATGAAAATTCACAAGGCACACATCAGGAAAGTTGAGCAAATATGTGTATTCAGTCTTTAATTTTTGTTCTGTTTACAAAGAACAGTGGTTAGTATAAATATCTTATAATGTATATAAACTATTATTTGTAACACCTCTGGAGACCTAGGTACAGTACTTGTTTCATGTTAGCCTCTACTCTAAGCAAAGAGTAAGTGGAGGTAAAGGTATTTTCCCTTTAAAAGTGAAATTAAATTTTTAAAATTTTCATTGGCATAGATTAATTCAATCCATCTGCTTTGTATTTTTCTTAAAAGGCCTTTATTATAATGCAGATGCATAAACTATTTACTAACAAATAGGGCTGAAACCCTGTTCTTGGGATAAAGAAATACCTGAGACTGGTTAATTTATAAAGAAAAGAAGTTTAATTAGCTCATGGTTCTGCAGACTGTACAGGAAACATGGCACAGGCATCTGATCAATTTCTAGGAAGGCCTCAGGAGACTTCTAATCATGGCAGAAGGTGAAGGGGGAGCAGGCATCTCACATGGCAGAGCAGGAGCAAGGAGGAGGAAGGAGGTGCCACACACTTCTTATTTTTTTTTGAAATAGAGTCTTACTTTGTTGCCCAGGCTGGAGTGCAATGGCACGACATCAGCTCACTGCGACCTCCACCTCCTGGGTTCAAGTGATTCCCCTGCCTCAGCCTCCCGAGTAGCTGGGATTACAGGCGCCCACTATCGTGCCCTGCTAATTTTTTTATTTTTGGTAGAGACAGGGTTTCACCATGTTGTCCAGGCTGGTCTCGAGCTCCTGACCTCAAGTGATTCGCCCGCCTCTACCTCCCAAAGTGCTGGGATTACAAGTGTAAGCCACTGTGCCTGGCCACATTTTCGAAAAAACTGATCTCCTGAGAACGAACTCACTATGGTGAGGACAGCACCAAACTATGAGGGATCTGCCCCCATGACCCAGACACCTCCCACCAGGCCTCACCTTCAACACTGGGGATTATAATTCAACATGAAATTTGATACGGACTTTTATTCAAACCATATCAAACCCCCTTCCCGTTTTTTATTTTTATCAATAACTTTAATTTCTTTATTATTTCAGGTTACTCGCATCTTGCCATGTTTGCTTGATGGTGATTGCTTTGTCAGGTCCAATTCTGTATCTCCAGATCTTGGAATATTATTTGAACTTGGAATTTCTTATATTCGCAATGTATGTCCATTAAAAGATAAGGCTTTCTAATGTATCAGTTAAAAGGGAAGGTTAAAAAATATGTTTATTGACAAGTAAATTCTTGAGGTCTTTATGTGTAATAGAATTATAATCCCTTGAGGAATGAGAATGCCAGTGATTCTAATTTTATGTGTGCTGATTTTTTTCACAGCATTTAAAATAAAAGAATATTTATTCACATTTATAGCTTGAGTGAACTCTAGTGATTTTGAAGAATAAAAACTCAAAAAGGATGGGACTTTGCAGAAAGTGATAAAAGATGCTTACTGGCATCCCAGCATCATGGTTCACCTCTGTCCTCCAGGGGAAGAATACACTTAGCCTTGTAACTGAGGGTTCTAATTAAGGTACTTGGCAGGGTAGCGATTTTTATAAAGCAAACACCAGAAATTTCAGTTAACTTATGTCATAGAAAGGATTGAACAGGTGGGTGGGGCTCTGTGCTAGTAACTAAATTCCGAATACTGATAATAGCTTGAGAGGTGTAGTATATATATACTTGACCTCATGGTAACCCAGAGAGCATTCCAGAGATGTTACATTAATGGTATTACACTGTCCATTCATTTGTTTAAAGCAAATTCATCCATATGTATTGTGGAGAGGGTAGGACTGGGGAAAGGAGCAGTACCCCAAGCAAGCCTTGGGGGCCTCTAGCAATTGACGTGGGGGTAAAATTCTAAGCAGAAAGCCCTGTGAATGATTAATATCTGCATTATATCTGTCAATGAAATTAAGGTTCATAATCCTATGTAGTACTGATGTGATTTGATATCACTCCACAGAATGCTTACATCAGTCAAGAGACAATGGCAACAGTTGCCACATCATTGGTTTAAGGGATTTTTGAGAACAATTTTGAGAAAATATGATCGCTTCTTGATATACTACCTTTAATATCTGACCTGTAGGCAAAATGGAACTCTACTGTGTTTCATTTTATTTTCTTGTGAAGAACTTTTTAGTTCTAAAGGCGAATACTAATTTTGTTCCTTTAAAAGTACTTGGTATGTGCTTATAAATTTGACTAGTTCAGACATTAAGTTTCATATATTTGTCTTATTTCCTAGTCAACTGGTGAAAGAGGAGAGTTAAGTTGTGGCTGGGTATTTCTTAAACTTTTTGATGCCAGTGGAGTTCCCATTCCGGCAAAGTAAGTTGGCTATATATTCCTAACAAATGAATACTTCTGTAGAAATTCATTTTTTAGACTCTAGATACCTCACATTTGTTTTGTGGGCATGCCAATAACTTTTGGAAGGGCTTTTTATGTTGGTTTTAGTGTTGTTTAGCATGCACATTCTCATCCTAAGGAGAAAGAAATGACCCCTAGAGAAGAGGTATCTTTTTTTTTTTTTTTTTTTTAGAAAGAGGAAGAGATTTTAGAAAAAGAGAGAAAAGGAGAAAGAAAGAAACAGCAAAAGAAAGAAAAAAAGAATGAAAGATAGAAAGAAAGAGGAAGAGAAAGAGGGAGAGAGAATGGGAT
>CAUYQU010072612.1:0-62269 GCA_963574635.1 Cheracebus regulus | reverse complement strand
GTGGAGGCAGTGAGGGAGTGGGGGCAGGGAACACCTTCAGGCAGGAGCTGTAGGATATTTTCTCTCTGTCTTCCACCTAACCTGCCTCTCTCAGAGCCATTTTTTTTTTTTGAGACAGAGTCTTGCTCTGTTGCCCAGGCTGGAGTGCAATGGTATGATCTCGGCTCACTGCAACCTTGGCCTCCCAGGTTCAAGCGATTCTCCTCTTCAGCCTCCTGAGTAACCGGGATTATAGGTGTGCCACCACACCTGGATTTTTGTGTTTTTAGTAGAGATGGGGTTTCACCATGTTGGCCAGGCTGGTCTCGAACTCCTGACCTCAGGTGATCCACTCACCTCAGGCTTCCAAAGTGCTGAGATTGCAGACATGAGCCACTGTGCCTGGCCAAGAGACAGGTTTTTGATCTATTGCCCAGGCTGGAGTGCAGTGGCAAAATCACGGCTCACTTTAATCTCGACCTCTTGGGCTCAAGCGATCTTCTCGCCTTAGCCTTCTGAATAGTTGGGGCTATAGTTGTGGCTAATTCTTTAATTTTTTTGTAGAGACAGGGTCTCACTATGTTGCCCAAGCTGGTCTCAAACTCCTGAGCTCAAGTGATCCTCCTGACTCAGCCCCCGAGAGTCAGCCTTTTTAACAACAGTGACAATTTAAAGTGCTTGCTTAGGCCATGTACTTTGCATTAACAAGCGCTCTGCTCAACCCTTAGATTTTATGTTCCATTTACATACATTTAACCCATATATGAAAATCTTAGGAAGATCGTATTATAGACCCTATTTTGCAATGAGTAAACTGAGGCCTAGAGAGGTTGAGCCACTTGTCCAAGGGTACGCAGCTACCTGGTGGGAGAGCAGGACTGGAAACGGGGTTCTTGTCTCAAGATCCTGGCAGCCTTTCCCCCTCAGACGGCTGTCCTCATCTTCCCTGTCCTACCCTGCCTGGCCCAGAGTGTCCCTGCCCCTCTGGAGCCATGAGTCTTACTTCATTTTGGTTTGACAGCACTCCGTGCTGAGAGAGGATCATGACCATTTTCATGTTCATTCATGTGAGTATAAGCGTTTTTTTTTTTTTTTGGCAGCTGTTTCATTTTTCAGAGAATTTCACAAAAAGCCCTTGAGACAGAAAGGGATCTACCCTCTGGAGTGCTGTGAAACCCATGTTCTTCAAGCTGCCTCCGTCTGCCTCTTCTGTCCATTTTTTCTGAATCTGTGTTCTAATCTTATGTGCTACTCTCACACAATTTTGGAGCTACTTTGGGGTGCACACACACACAAATGTACTCACTTTAGTGCGAGGAAATCAGCACACAAGGGGTTGGGCTGTGTACTCAGTGGCTTGCTGGCAAATATTTAACAAAAGGCCCTCTGGAGAAAGAAAGTCCTGATCTGGCATTTGCCAATTCCCGTGGTGTAAATACTCCCACTGGGGTCAATTTCAAGCCCCCAGTGTGAAGTTGCCGAGTGTGGAATTGGGAAGAGATGTGCAGCCACTCCTGTGTGCAGGTTCGAATGGCTTCCGCACCCCGCACCCCGAGCCTTTCCCAGCCCTGTCTCTCCACTGCAGTGGCCAGCCTGTAGTGCTCACCTATGTCTGTCAAAACGCACTGTGTGCACATATGAGGGACACCACACCCCTGTCACTTACCCCAGACCTGATCACTACCTTCCCCACACTCACAGGGTCAGCCATGCCCTCAATGGCTCCCAAGTGCTGGCGTGCCCCAGCAAACACACTCTTGTACCATCTTGCTTACAGTGACATGTGTACACAGAAATCACACATGCGCCTGAAGAATAGCACACCCAGCTCTACCCATGGCTACAGTTTCAGCTCCTCCTGCATACATATTCTCACACAGTTGTACACTTTCAATCACAAACACAGACACACCCACCAGGGCACACCCATGTGCACACACAGGTGTCTCAGAGTCACTGGCGTGCGCGTCCCGGCATGTGCGCACGCGCACACACACACACATCAATGCACATTCTTCAGGTGAGCAGATGCCTGGGTATGAACAAGCAAGAGCTGAAACCCAGCCCTTCTCACCTTCGTGCACGCCCTGCGGCACACCTATGGCTCACTCACCACCCTGCCCGCCCTCTATTCCCCCACGTCCCCTGCAGGCATCTCCCCCACCCCGCCATCACCAGGTAAGCTGGCCAGGCTGGGTTGGTGGGTGTGGTATTTGGGAGTTAGAGAGGAATTCCAGGCGGGCCCCTTCTGCTCCCCTGGCCAACGTTAAGTGCCTTCAGACTGAAAAGAACCGTCCAGAGAGGCTTTTCCGGCTAGAGATTAATGTCACTGAAAAATGTGGGTCCCAAGCGATTAATGCGGCCTTCTTTGCCACACATTATGTGAGTGCACTAAAGCGAGAGGGGGCTCATTTTTGGCGTGTTTTTAGCCTGTTTGGCATAGAGTGAAAGAAGAAAAGAAGAAGAGCCCGGGTTCCCTGGAACCTGAGGGTGGGGGCCTCATGGTCAGAAAGAGCTCAGGTAGTGAGAGGCTGGGGGTGGGGTGTACCTGCCAAGTCACCACAAGAGTCGGAGGAGAGGTCATGTTGGAACCCACCCACAGTCTCGGGGTTCCAGGTGTCCCCACTTGGAGGCGGGCTGAGGCATTGGCCAAGGGAACCAATCCTTCACAGGCGGTCTCCCAGAATAGTCAGAAGATCCTGGATTCAAAGCCCAGCTCATCCAGAGACCCTGGGCACATGACTCCACTACTTGGGGCCTCATCTTTTCCATTTGCAAAATGGCAATGATGTAGGAGCTATCTCACTGGCTTGTGTCAAGGACTGAATGAGATTGTCCAAAGAAGCCTTGCAGCACAGGGTCAGACACAGAATAAGTGGTCAATAGTATAGCAGCTGCCCAGACTGATGATGGCAGTGGTGTGTGTGGATGCATGAATGAGCACACGTGTGTGTGTGCGAATGCATGTGTGTGTGTGTGTGCGTGCATGCATGTGTGTGCATGTGCGTGTGTGTGTGTGTGTGTGTGTGTGTGTGATAGACTGATGCTTCAAAACAGGTGAACCTGGGCTTGAGTCCTGTTATGTGACCTTGAGCAAATATGGTATCTCTTCCTGAGCCTCGGTTTCTTCTCCTGGAACGTGCAGTTAAATCCCGCCTCTGCCCCCAGGTTATTGTGAGGATTAAAGGTGATCACATAGATCAAGAGCCTGGCACAGTGCCTGCCACTGACAGGCCCTAAAACATGATGGCAGTGGTGAGTGGACCGGAGTCCTTCCATCTGCAATGATGCTTCTTTCTGAAGCCTGGCAGATGTGCTTAGAGTCGAACTGGTTGAATTCACGTGATACCATCTCACAGTCAGCCCCTGGGAGCTGGGTGAAGAGGGTGGGTGACTCAGGAGGAACAAACAGGACAGGGCAGAAGCCTCTTTGCCAAAGCACTGGCAGGGTGGGGGAGGAGGAATCCATTCCGGGGTCCCAGAAGCCTCTGAAAGCCTCTGAGGATGAAGCAGAGGGGACAAGCTGGGATCAGGGGACTGTGAGGCCTGTCATCTGTGATGCAGGCCATGTGCCGGGCACCCAGGCAAGGGTTCAGTGTCTGTTCCCTCACTGGTTTCATTTGGAAACCCTGGAGGGTTGATCTTATCTGCTGGGGAAATCAAGGCACGGAGTGGGTAGGTGACCTGGCTTAGGTTACACAGCCAGGGAAGGTCAAGCAGCGGGCTCCTTGGGCGTGGGCGGCTCCGTGGCCAGGCAGGAACGGCAGCATTTCGAGGGGAGCCAGGAACGTGCTGAAGGTGTTCCTCACATGTTTAAAATCACAAAACGAGTTACATTAATTCTTGGCTTCAAACTTGTCTGCAGCCTCCCCTGCTCTCAGGCTGGAGCCCAGGCACCTGGCCTGTCAGCGGTGGGACGCGAGCCCTGCCAGCTCTCCAGCCTCAGGTGGCACAACAGTGACTCTTGCTGTCTCTTCTGGGTGCCAGGTTCCTGGCCCCCTTCCTGGCTTTCAGCCCTCAGAGCCCAGCTCCAGGGAGCCTCCTCTCCCCACCTCTCTACCTTGGCAAGACCAGGTGCTCAGGTCTCAGCTCTCAAGGCACTGGTCCTCAGCTTTCACAGCAATTCTCACCGTATTTACCTTCTCTGCTGATAGGTTGGCTCTGCAAGGTAGAAGGTGTGTTCTTGCCTTTGCTGTGTGTCGGTGCCATGTACACAGAGCCTGGCAAAAAGCAGGTGCTTGAGAGGAAGAATCAAGTGGTGGATGGCCAGGTTGGCATCTGGGCAGGGTCCACAGGGAGTTTGGGTCCCATGTGGCGGAGGTCTCAGCTCCACAGCAGGTGCATTGACTAGAAGCAGGATGATGGGTGGGGCTGGTAAGCATCTCAGGACACACTCCTGCCAGGGAGGCAGGAAAGACAGGAATTTCTGCCAGATTTGCCTGACTTATTTTGAATCTTCTAAAAGCCGTTGACTTGATTTCACACTAAAGATTATAAAGTAAGTGCCATCAGGGAATGGAATTCAGGGAGAAGGGATTTCTTTGGGGAATTCTATCCCCAGAATTGCCCTAAGTGGGCACTCTTATTATCCCTATTGTTCAGAGGAGGAACTTGGGGTTCAGAGAGAGTCTTGGCCAAGCTGAGACCAGAACCTGAGCCTGTCTTTCCCACTGAGCACCATTGTCCCCTCAGGGCTGGCTGAACTGGAGGAGGAAATGTCAGCCTCATTCCCCAGGATCAGGGCCATTGAACTTGATGCAAAAAAGAATTGTTTGTTATGGTGGTTTTAAGATGTGTTTATACATTCTTCAATAGTCTTCTCTTCAAGAGGTGGTTTAATCCTCCTCCCCTTGAGAATGGGCCTAGTGACTCACTTCCAATGAGTAGAATAAGGCAGATGTGTGTGACTTCCCAGACTAGGTCACAGAAGGCATGTGGCTTCCTCCTTCTTCTCTTTTGCTTCACTTACTCTGGGGGAAGCTGGCTGCTGCATCATGAGGATACTCAAGCAGTTCTGTGGAGAGGCCCACCTAGTGAGGAACTGAGGCCTCCTGCTGACAGCCATGTCAGGGAGCTGTGTTGGAAGCGGATCTCCCCGCCCTCCACCCCAGTCAAGCCTTCAGATGACTGCAGTCCTGCTTGACAGCTAGACTGCAACCTCGTGAGAGACCTGGGTCAAAACCACTCTGTTAGTTGTATCTGAATTCCTGACCCATGGAAATGATGAAATAATAAACATTTCTTGTCGTTTTGAGCTGCAACCTTGTGGGATAATTTGTTACGCAGCAGCAGATGACTAATGCATTCATTTTGGTGGAAATGGCTCAAATCCCCATCAACGGTAGATTACGATAGAGTCCCAGGATAGAACACTATACAGCAATGAGAAGGAACAAGCCATCACTGCAGACAACAGTGTGGAAGAAGCTCCCAGACATGCTGACCAATAGAAGCTGCACCAAACAGCACATCCAGTGTGACTCCATTCATGTAAAATACAAAGAATGGCAAAGCCAGGCTGCAGCGATAGAAATCAGGATGATGGTTATCCTCAGCAGCGGTGGATGGAGTGGCCGGAGGGGCTGGAAGTGGGTTTCTGAGTGCTTCTTACATGAATGCATTCAGTTGGTGATGACTTATACACATGTTTGCACATTAGACCTTACTGAGGAGTCTTCCAGTGTGAAATGGGGTGTATGCCGGGTGAACTAGGCCACTTGGGAGTCACATCTGGCTGTAGGTTGAACGCTGCTTTAGAGGTTATAGGCCTGGAAACCTCTGAGAGAGAAACTAGCATTCAGGTCATGAGACAGAAAGAAAAAGGGCTGGGGTGGCCTTGTGGGGAACTCCCACTCCTGCGGGCTTTAGCTTGAAGTCTTACCTCCTTAGCTCTTTGAGCTTATGGACAGGAGGGGACAAAGGCTCAGCCCCCGACTGGGGTTGGGGTCAGCCGAGGGGGCTTTCCAGCGCAGCAGCAGCGAGGGCAGGGGGAGCCCTGCCTGGCTTTGTGATTCAGGGATTTGCCATAATCCCAGTCCTTCCCCGCAGCCTGTCTAATCCCCACCCGTGGTGCTGAACCTTTTCAAGATCTGACTTTGGCCTGAAAGGCTCTCAGAGGGGCCCACATTCCTGCCCACGGCATCCCCGCTCCTAGGAGGAGACTCAACAGGGTCTCTCCCTACCCCGGCATGCGCTCCTCATCCTCAAGAAAAAAAGACAGCGCTCATAAATCCGGGGAAAGTTAAGATGACCGTGAGAGAATCCGGAGTGTCTGCCCCCTGGGTCCTGGGCCTTGATGTGCCTTGGAGGAAGTGGGTGAAGGAGATGCTGGCAAGAATGAAGACCTGTGGGGGGGCCGTGCTTAAGGGCCCCCAAGGCTGACGTGAGCTTCCGCTTTAACCTCACTGTTCACTTGACAAGCTCCAGCCACCCGGGCCTTTTGGACCCTAAAGCTCACCGACTGCTTCCTGACTCTGGACCCTGCACAGGCTTCCCCCTGGCTTGGAGAGTCTCTCCCCTGAGCCTTGCTTACTGCTCTTACCTGTAACTGAGAGCTCCACTTTGGGAGGCCAAGGTGGGCGGATCACCTGAGATCAGGAGTTTGAGACCAGCTTGGCCAACATGATGAAACCCCGTCTCTACTAAAAATACAAAAGAAAAAAAATGAGCCGGGCATGATGATGCGTGCCTATAATCCCGCTACTTGGGAGACTGAGGCAGGAGAATTGCTTGAACCCAGGAGGCAGAGGTTGCAGCGAGCTGAGATGGCTCCACCGGTACTCCAGCCTGGGTGACAGAGGGCAGAGTAAGACTCCATCTCATATATATATATATATATATATATATATATATATATATATACACACACCCCCACAAGTGTGCGCGCGCACACACACACACACACACATACACATACACACGTACATATATATATATAATAAAATAACTGAGCTCTCAGCTGTAATGTGACTTCCCCCAAGGCCCCATGGTCCCACTCTGTCATATCAACCCGTGTCTTAGTTTTGTTGCGTTTCCTTGTCTCCTCTGTCTGGAAAGTGAGACTTTGAACAGCAGGGGCCCCATCCGCTGGGCTCCTGGCCCTAACTCCCTCTAAGAATAACACTTAGTGCTTGACAGGCTCCCAGTGCGTGCGCAGAGTAAGCGAATGAAGGAGTGCGAGAGGACAGAGTTACCTGAAGAACAAGGAGAAACACTTGAAAGGGATGATCCTGCTCAACTTGTGAATCGCAGATATGCTTTCCCTTAATGCTGAAAGCTACCCCATGAGACCCGTATTATCACCCCATTTTTACAGATGAGGAGCTAGGGGAAAAGGTTCAATAACTCACCAGGGCTTCACAGGCTGTGCGTGGCAATTTACCCCATATAGTGATGATGGCTTCTGTGATAGAGGATACACTTGCGGGAAAATAATCTTAGCTGGCCTTGATTTTCACTCTTAGTCTTCCACTGAATTTCCCAGCACCTGAAATTTTATTCTTAGATATGCATTCCTTTTGCTTGGACATTGCTCTCTCAAGAACTTCTTTCTTTTCTTTCTTTCTTTTCTTTTCTTTCTTTCTCTCTTTCTTTTTCTTTCTCTCTCTCTTTCTTTCTTTCTTTTTCTTTCTTTCTCTCTCTCTTCTTTCTTTCTTTCCTTTCTCTCTCTCTCTTTCTTTCTTTCTTTCTTTCTTTCTTCTTTCTTTCTTTCTCTCTCTCTCTCTCTCTCTCTTCTTCCCTGTTCCCCCTTCTTTCTTTTTTTGGAGTCTTGCTCTGTTGCCCCAGGCTGGAATGCAGTGCTGCACTCTTGGCTCACCGCAACCTCTGCCTCCCAGGTTCAAGCGATTCTTCCATCTCAGGCTCCCAGGTAGCTGGTATTACAGACAAATGCCA
Source organism: Cheracebus regulus (assembly GCA_963574635.1). Classification (NCBI taxonomy): domain Eukaryota; kingdom Metazoa; phylum Chordata; class Mammalia; order Primates; family Pitheciidae; genus Cheracebus; species Cheracebus regulus. Next base: position 54,397 of record CAUYQU010072612.1, on the reverse strand, counting down.
CCATGCCTGGTTAATTTTTGATTTTTGTATTTGTAGTAGAGGCGGGGTTTCATAATGTTGGCCAGACTGGTTTCGAACTCCTGACCTCAGGTAATCTGACCTCCTTGGCCTCCCAAAGTGTTGGGACTACAGATGTGAGCCACTGCGCTCAGCCAAGAACTTTCTTTCTTTTTACTGTTTCTCTTAGTAGTGAGAGAATTTTACACAAATGATTATTGTAGATGCATAACATGTTAGTTACAGAAGGAGTGTTGGAGGCTGTGTTCTAACTTGTTCATCTTACAAGTGGAGATACTGAGGCCCAGAAAGCAGAAATAATGTCCTCAAAGTCTCCACAGAGCAGGTGCTCACTAAAGTACTTGTTGATTGACTCAACACAAACACGCGCATTACAGACAGAGGGAGCACGACCTGTTTGGAAGTCCCAGGCAGCTGGGCTTTGACTCCAGTGCGCGCACATCACTTCACAGTGTCCGGAAGCGCATTCACGTAAGTGATTGCAGGTAAGCACTTTAAGGTTCCTATTTTACATGTGCGGCAAGTGAGGCCCAGAGAGGTAAAGTGTCTTGTCCAAGGTTACACAGCAAGTTAAGAGGTAGTGTTAGGATTTGAACTTAGCTCTTGTATAACCTTTGGGGCTTTTTCTGGAACTCTGGCAGAGGGTTCAGCCACTTATTTTGTGCCCCTTTCCAAGGGTCCAGGGCCGGCCCTGGGCTTGCTCAGCCAGGGTATGCATGAGTAAGTGTGTGCTTATGTGCAGGAAGTTGGTGGCCTCATCGCTGCTGTTCCTGAGCAGGTTTCTGGCAGCTGCAGCTTGTGGTGCGTGTGGGGCACAGGCTGCCCAGGAGTGGCTGGGATCCACGCCCGCCCTGCTGCTGCCCGCCTCCCCTCCTGTTCCTGGGCAGGCAGGCAGATCTTGTGCCAGGACTTGCCAGAGCCTCTGCATCAGGCAAAGTGGCAGGTACATTCCTCCTCCCGGAGTCTCTGTGTGGCAGCGGGGGGCAGGCGGGGTTGGGGGACAGGCACTGACTAATTCTATACAAATTGGCTAATATTCTGAAGAATGCCATTCTGTAAGAAAGCAAATATTTAAATACTCAAGGCTGGGCCCTCTCCGCCCCCGCACCCAGGTCCTGCCACCTGCCAAATGCTGGCAGAGCCTCTGGGAGGCATTTTGGGGCTGCACACCTGGTGGCCTCATGGGAGCTCTGTGACTCCTAGACTGAGTGGGGAGTGGGTGGCTGGCAGAGGGGACACCTGAAGCGGGACCCAGAGGGGGCTGTGCTGAAGCCCCCACCAGGCACCTTTTAGGTGGGGAGAGGCTTGGTGGGGAATTAGAAACTCTGGTCTGGGCACTTTCCCATGTCTGCTTTTTGGGCCTCAGTTTCTCCCTATGGAATATGGTGTGTCTGAATGGCCAAATAAGTGGTTTTCTAATCTGGTTGAGCCCCATCCCAGACAAAATCTGAGCAGGCAGGGCCCAGGACCCTGCATTTTTACCAAGCCCCACTGGGAGCATGATGCCGTTGGTCCAGGCCCCTGCCTATTCATGCCACACTGACCAGAGAGGATGGTTGTGAGCAGACCTCAGAGAGGCCTCTCAGCTCTCAGTGTGGGGGGAGGGTACACTGAGAGGGCACACTCCCCTCCCTCAGCTCTAGCTGGGGGGAGGGCACACCTGCCCTAGAAGGAACAGCACGGCAAGGCCAGGGAACCTGCGAGGGCCTCTGGGAAAGTTGGGGGAGCATGGGTTGTGGGGGGCGGACAAAGGTGGTCTAGCTTAAGGCCTGAGAGAGCAATGTCTAAGCAAAAGAAATGCATGTCTAAGAGTAAAATTTCAGGTGCTGGGAATTTCCGTGCATGACTAAGTGAAATTCAAGGCCTGCAAGGATTCTTTTCCTGCATGAAGCTTTCCTCATCTCAGCCTCACTCTCAGGCCACCGAATGACTCTCTTCTTTGACCCCCAGAGCACTGACTCTTTCCCTCTCTTTCACCACTGAGCTGTCAGTCACACAATCTCACATTTTGCATTGCTTTATGCATTTCCTTCTTAACTATGATGACAATGGCGCTGCCTCCCCTTTGTCACACACCATGTGTCAGGCCCTGTGCTGGCCACTTCTCTTGCATTCTCTCCTTTTCTCTTCACAGGAGCCCCATGAAGTGGTTTCTGGTACTATCCTCACTTGATAGAAAGGTAAATTGAGGCACAGAGCAATGTGTCACTTGACTAGGGGCACCCAGCGAAGATACGAAGAGCTAGGGTTTGGCTCTGGGTCTTCCAACCCAGTGGCCTGGACTCGCATCCACCCTCTACACTGTGTTCGGTGAGTTCCTCCAGGGCAGGGACTGTGGCCGTTCTACTCTGTGCCCTCAGTGCCAGGGTCAGGTGGAGCATGTGGTAGACCCTGCCTGGTGCCACCCACATGAATGTGCTGTGAACATTGTCCCAATTTTACAGGTGAGGAAACTGAGGTGCAGGAAATGGAATGGCTTGTCCAAGGTCCTAGAACAGGCAAAAGGCAGAGGTAATTGCCTTAATTGTCCCCCAAATGCCGACCCCGAGTCAAGGATTTGAGTGCAAACAGTTTACCTGGGAGGTGATTTCCTAATGTCCAGATTGATGAGTCAGGAAATGGGATGGAAAGGGAAAGAGGCCGATAGAGGAGGGCGTGTCGGTCAGCAGGTGAGCACTCTGGCCAGCTGGATGCAGACCCCGTGGGACATCTGGGAGAGGGGGCAGAACAAGCCTCAGGATTGCCCCTCCACGGGGGAGGACACTGGGGCATTCTTCCTCCATTCCCATCTGTGTTTGGCTGCAGGCTGTTCCAGGCACTTCTGGGCCAGTATGTTCTGCAGCTGTAGAGGCAGAGTCATGGGTATTTGCAGTGAGAAATGGGATAGTGAGTACGAGTGGGCACTGACAGCTGCTGCCGCACAAGTGTTTAAAATTTGGATTTTCAGAACTAAAATCTATCCATCTATTATTCACACATCCATCCATCCACTCACCCATTCGCCCACCTACTTATCCACCCATCTATCCATCTACCCATCCACCCACTCACTCACTCACCCATCCATCTATCATCCACTTATCTATCTGTGTATCCACCCATCCATCCACCCACCCATCCACCCACCCATCTATTCATCTATTCATCTATCCATTCATCCATCATCCATCCACCCATCCATCTGTCCACTCATATATCCATCCATCCATCCATTATTCATTCATCCATCATCCATCCATCATCTCCCAGATCTGGGGTCTTAGGCACAGTCCAAGGCCCTGGAGGTCCAGAGATGATTTTCCAGACTTAATTCCAGTCACCCCCATACTCTGAAGGGGCTGCATGTCTCTGGTGGTTGCTGTGAGGTGGCCAGACAACATGGAGTGGACGGGCTGGCTCTTGTAGCCCCTGCTCCCTAACCCTGGGACATCTGGGCTCATGGTTTCACAGCTCCTCAGAAGCTTCCAGAGATAGCTGGTGCCGCTGTCATTCCAGGAAACCCCTCAGAGGAAACACAGTCCCCATCGTGGGCTGGCAGGGTGTAGCCCCAGAGCTCTGTGCTGTCACAGAGATTCATGCAGGCTTTACCTGCTCTCCTGTCCCAGTGCCAGGGACAGTTTGAGGACATCCAGTGCGTCTTCTCTGAGCAGCTTTGGAAGCTGGGGTGGTGCCATAGTTGCTCCCAGCACCAAGTTCCCTACTTCTTATTGGCAACCAGAAAGACCACCTGCTTGTACAAAGGTTGCCCCGGGCTCACATCCTGTGGAGGAAAGGGACACAGAAAGCTATCATTGGGCACCTACCTAGTGGGTGCCACATACTCAGCATGATGGGTGTCCCTGGATCCTCAGGAATTCTTACCTCCACTGTACGCTCAAGAAAACTGAGGCTTAGAGAGGGGAAGTGCCTTGCTTGAGGCCACACAGCCTGTGAATATTGGTGCAGGAATGATCCCAGGTCCCCTTGACTTGAGTCTCAGCTTCTTTCTCTGACCATGCACCGGGAACCGCCATTCTAGCCCTGGGGCACTTCATCCCTCCTTCTTCACCATCTTCCTCATCACCCAGACCCAGAGAGACTAAATAGCTTTCTCCTTCCGCAGGGACCAGGTTTAGAGCCCATGCCACAGGCACACATGGCCAAGGATGCAGGGGCCATGTGGTCACCATCTGTTCTCAGCCGAAGGTCACAAACTGCTCTCTTGTGGTCGGAGCACAGGTTTGGGGTAGGACAGACAGGTAGGACCGGGGTCATGGGGTCTCGGCTTTGCTCCTTCCTTACTACTTGACCCTGGGTAAGTTATCTTACCTTTCTGGGCTCCTCGATTTTCTCATTAGTAGATGGGGAGAAAAGTACACCTGCCCTACAGGGAGGATGGAAGGGAAATGGGATCAAATGTGCAAAGTGCCTTGTGCTTGTGGTCTGCATTTGTGAGGTCCCTCAAGGCTCCAGGGGTGAGGACTCCTGGGGCTCCAGCCCTTGGCAGGGAGTGTGGAGAGGACGGATTGGCCTGGCCGGCATTGAAGGGCCTCCCCAGGCTGGGCTTGGGGCGTGCGTTTGAGCAGACAGGACTGGGACCTGGTGACCACGGGGCAGCCCTGTCGCTCCCTGCTCCTCCTCCCTGCAGCCCTCTCCTCCCCCTCCCACAGGCTGTCTTTATGCAGCCAGCTTCCCCCGTCCCCCAAGGGCTGCAGAGTGTGGGACTCTTGGGTCATCTCTGCTTTGTAAGGATGAGTTAGAAGCAGACATTTGGTGGTAGGGAGTCCTCAGGCTGGAGCCCCACCGGGCAGGAAGTCCCTTCACCCAACTCTGGCTCTTCTTCTGAAGGCAGCTCCCTGGAGCTCCCACCCCGTCTGAGTTCTTCTTCACTTCACCCAGTGGCAAAGTAGGGAAACTGAGGCTGAGACGGGCTGCCTGAGATGCACAACCCCTCAGTGCCAGGGCTGTGTGTGGGGGAAAGTAGGCTGGGTCTGCACTGGCTGATGGAGGCCTGGATCCTGGGTGGGGGTGGGGGACCAATCTGGTCTCAAATCTGGGGGATCACTGGGGTGGCAGCACATTCAGGAGGCATCTCTGTTCATTCAGTGGTCACTGAGCTCTGCAGTCTGCTGGTCCCTGAGGAGCCTGCTATCTTGAGGGGCTCGGAGCTCGGCTCTGGGCCAGGCTCCCAGCTACTCACTGCTGTACTGTGACCTGGGAACACCCTCAACCTCTGTGCCTGGGTTTCCTTTCCTATCCAGGGCAGCTCTGGGCTAGTCCCTTCCTAGAGGCCTTGAGAAGCTGAAGGCTAGGACCGTGGGAAGCTCACAGCGTGGTGCTGGCATAGGGAAGCTCCTGGTAGATGCTGGCTGCTCTTATGATTGTGATTCCCATTGTCACCTGCTATGGGCCAGGCACCTTGGATACTGCCTACAGGGTATGTTTCACCATGACTCTGAGAGGTGGAGTTACAGGAGGGGAAATTGAGGCTCAGGCTGGAGGTGCCATGCTTGAGGTCACATGTCCAGGAAGTGGTTGGGCTGGGTATGAACCCAGTTCTGGCTGCCACACCCCAGTGGCGTCCCTGTGCCACCGCCCTGCCTCAGCAGAGCCCTGGGAGGGCAGATGTGCCTTCCCTGGGCAGCCGTGGCCCCAGCAGGTACCCTCCTCCCTTCAGTTCCTAGCCCTCATGATGGACGAGTCTGAGGTTGCTTTCTTTGGGGGCAGCTGGCAAGGCCAAGGGCCCTACCAGGGTCTTCTCTGGCTTATGTCCCCCCTCCCCCACCACTTTCCCCAGGGGGCCACGCTGCGACTGCCTGGGCCTGCCTGCCCCCTCCTCCCTCATAGCTTACATTCCTCCAGAAGCTTCTCCCCCAGGCAGGCAGGCAGTCGGCGCCTCCCTGTGCACAGCCCTCCCCTCCTGCTCTGCTCCCCAGCTCTTTGGCAGTGGGTCCCAGAGCTCCCCTGCCTCTTCAGCTCCATCCAGCTTCTGCCTGGCTCTCCTGGTCCATCCCAGGGCTCCCCCGGCTTCCTGTACCCAGACTGTGCAGATAAGGCCATGCTTAACCCAGAGGAATGGAGCCCGATGCTCGAGTCAAGGGCATGAGAGGGAACGCGCCGGCAGGTGGTGAGATGTTCTTCCAAGCATGCCCAGAAGGCCTCTGAGCGCCTAGTCTCTGCGGAAGGCAATGCCTGACACAGTCTGTTCCCTCCTAGGAACGCCACCATTCAGCTGGCAGACCTTGCCAAGCTCATCTCATCTGAAAAATGGGGCCATCAAGATCTACCTTGTGGAGTCATGAGGGCTCAGTGAAAGTCTAATCAATTACATGGTGTCTTCGCAGAGGAGGGATTTTAAACATCATATTATCTAGATTATTGGGGAAAGAGTGGAAGTCTGCCAAGGGGAAAGGCATGCAAAAAAGCATATTCCAAGCAGAAGTTCCAGGCAGAAGAAGTGGCTTATGTGAAAGCCAGGAGGAATGATAGGATAGGAATGGAAGAATCAGGGTAAGCCGGAGCTGGCTTGCACCAGCTTGCAAGCTGGTTGGTGAAGTCTCAGGAATTTGCGAACCGGCGGTCAGGCACAGCTATCACCAAGAGTTAAATTTTGTAAATTTATAGTTGAACAAATCATGTTACAAAGGTAATTAACACTCAGTTCATCACTTCCAAATAATTGTACTATTATCTATTCTTTTAATAGAACTAGTGATTTGTTTTTTTCACTTTAAGGGTGTAAGAAACTTCTGCCAGCTGCTTCTAAACGTCTGCCTACAAACTCCTCTTAGTGCTACTATCTTCCATTTTCACGTAGGGTGGAAGCGCTGTGTATGAGAGGGTGGGCTGTTTCTCAGTTTTCCCCACCTTCGTGTCCAGGGATATCATGTTGGTAGATTAATATTGGTAGTGGTGAGAGTATTTGTACCATGGAAATTGGGCAATGCTACAAAACCAGGACCCCTCCTACCTCCGGGAGCTTATTGTTAAGCATTTATTTCTATTTTTATTTATTTATTTATTTTTGAGATGGAGTCTCACTCTGTCACCCAGGCTGGAGTGCAGTGGCATGATCTTGGCTCACTGCAGCCTCTGCCTCCTGGGTTAAAGCAATTCTCCTGCCTCAGCCTCCCATGTAGCTGGGATTACAGGCACCCACCACCATGACAGGCTAATTTTTGTATTTTTAGTAGAGATGGGGTTTTGCCATGTTGGCTAGGCTGGTTTCGAACTCCTGACCTCAAGTGATCCACCCGCCTCAGTCTCCCAAAGTGCTGGGATTACAGGTGTGAGCCACCGCACCCCACCCTGTGTGTAAGCATTTACCAGCACACTGTGGGCTAACAGTTCGCAAGACCTCACTGCATGCCAGGCTATACCGCTGTCAGGCTATATGTGTATTATATTGTCTCCTCACAGCAGCCCTGTGAGGGTGGCACTGTTACTGTCTCCATTTTACAGTTGTGAAAGCTGAGGCATGAGGGAGATGCAGCCATTTTGCTCAGAGTCATATTATGAGCGGCAGACCTGGGAAGCATTCCTGGAACGGTGGGTGTCTGGGTGAGAGGGTAGCTGATACATGTTCCAAGTCCCGATCTTTCCGTTGTCCTCTTCTCCCCACAAGGAAGGCTGGACTTGACCTTTAATAAGGTGGAGGCAGACGGAGTCTCAAAGGCCAGAAAGGGCTCCCTCAGATCCAACTTTGCCTCCAGCCTCACAGCAGGAAGACCAGGGGGCCGAGAACCAACAGCATAGGGCTGATTCTGCCCTGTCCTCCCTAGGGGGCTGCCCCTGAGTGTCATCTGCCTGCTTGCAGTGGCCCTGCTCAGCCCTGGGTATCCATGGCTCAGATGGTGCCAGCCTGGGCTCCAACACCAGCCTGGGAGCTCCCTTCGGGGTCCACCTGCCAGGCAGAGTTTCACAACCCTCCTGGGCTGCAGCTTGGCTGGTGGCAGCTGGTTTGTAAACACGCATGTTTTTGGTGCCTTCTCCCATTAGGTTGTGTCATACTTTGCACCCCACGTGGCCGACACAGCCCCAGTGGGACCCTGTTGGTGTGATGCCCAGCCCAGCGGCTCCCAGGGTGGGGTCCATGCCTCTTTGGGGCTAATACCTTCCTTCTTAGGTTCTGGGCCATGGGGACCCAGAGGCCCCTGACACTTAGGTACCTGCTACTGTGTGCAGGAGACTGTCCTATCTGAGACATAGTGTGGGGTCGCAGTGAAGAACCTGGGCTATGTGTTCGCTCAGACCTGGGAGCTATGCAGCCTGGGCTGCAGTGCCCTCGTCTGTAAAATGGGCACAGCAACAGCTCCTTCCATTGTAGCGGCGGGGATGGAGCGAAGGTCCTCTGTGCAAAGTCCAGGAAGGAGAGTGCGTGGGGGTAGAGAGTACACTCCTCCCATTTTGCGGATGAGGTAACTGAGGTGCAGAGAGGAGAAGCCACTGTCATGTGGCCCCATAGCCAGGGCTCTTTGGACACCTTCCTCTCAGCCATGGCAACCAAAAATTGTTTCCTTTGGAAGTAGAAATAGAGGCAGGGCTCTTCATTGCTTCAAGTCAACCAGCATTGAACAAGCCTCTAAGCTCTGTAAGCAGCTTCCTGCGGGTGTGGAAGCCAGCTTAGAGCAGGGGCTCCGAGAGGTTAAGTGACACACCCCTGGTCACACACAGGTGAAGGGTGGCTCCTGTGGGTCAAGGGTAGCATCATCCTAAGCCAGGGCTCAAGAGACTCAGGTTCTGGCCTTGTTGAAAGGTTGGGGGCAGGTGACATCTCCCTCTGGGCCTCAGTTTCCTCTGGAGCTGACAGTGTGCCAGGCAGAGTTTAGAAAGAGGGCCTAGTGGAAGGAGTGGTGGGAGAGAGTGGTGGGAGAACAGGGAGTTGGGTGCCTGGGCGGGTCGGGGTGTGTGTGTCTCCTGGCCTGCCAGGCTCACGGCCACCATTGCACACAGCCTTCCTTGACCCCAGCAAATATGGCAGCAGTAGCAACTGCTTTGCCTCTTCTTTGCCCTCTTACTCCCAAAAGACTGCCAGAGAGGCTGGACACGGTGGCTCATGCCTGTAATCCCAGCACTTGGGGAGGCTGAGGTGGGCAGATCACCTGAGGTCAGGAGTTCGAGACCAGCCTGGTCAACATGCCAAAATCCCATCTCTACCAAAAATACAAAATTAGCTGGGTGTGGTGGTTCATGCCTGTAGTTCCAGCTATTCTGAAGGCTGAGGCAGGAGAATTGCCTGACCCAAAAGCCAAGGTTGCAGTGAGCCGAGATTGTGCCAGTGCACTCCAGCCTGGGTGACGAGAGCAAACTTCCATCTCAAAAATAAATAAATAAATAAATAAATAAATAAATAAAAGACTGCCGGGGAAAAATCAAAGTAAAAGAGAGAAAAGCAGGTGTCCAGGTATAGAAAGAGAAGTGATGTCTGCGCTGTGTTTGTAATTGCCAGTAAGCGCTCAGTGTAGCCTTTGAGTTCCCTAGTGGCCAAAGTAAAAAGGGATGAGTGGGCTTTTTATCCCACTTCCGTGGTGGGTTTGCAACAAGGACCAAGTAAGACCCTAGAGATGAAAGTACTTTGCAGATCACGAGGCCCCTGCTGAGGTGAGGGAGAGTGATGATTATTGACAGTATCTGATTTCACCACTGGGACTGAACCTTAGGCCTCGCCATGTCTAATGTTAACGTGTCTAACCTGCCGCTGGTGCCGACGGCCTTTCCAGCACTGTCTCCAGCGCTCTTCACCTCAGGGTGGATGTTCAGGTGGCACTAGGCCTCTGCTCAAGATGACCCCTCAGCCAGGAACACCTGGCTCACTGCTCCTCGGGAGCCTCATCTCCATAGCCCCTCCTCTGGGACCCTTCACTGGGCCACCCCAGGCTGGCTCTGGGGCCCTCACCTGTGCTTCTGCGAGTCCATCCTGCACACACCACACTGGATTAAAACCTCCTCTTTCACCAGATGCCTGGCGGGCAGGGTTGGGGGCCCTGTAGGTTCTGGCACAGGCCCCTGCACAGTCAGTGCCCAGAAGGGGTTTGCTGAATGAATGCCCGTCGGTACTGAGCCCACACCCTGCCCTCTGATCCCCACTTGTCCTCAGCAAGGCAGAACACCTGGTGTTCTGGGCGTTACCTCCCCAGGAGCCCTGGCTGCCCCGGGCCTGCCTTTGCCCGTCCAGGAGGGTGGATCCTGACCCCATATGTATCCTGCCTCCCTGAGCTGCCTGGAGCCCGGAACTGTCAAGGGCCTGGGCGGGAGTGGGGTGGCCAGCGCAAAATCAGCGGAGAGGGAGGGTTCGTGTTTCCACTTCCTCGGCCGCTGCTGCTTTCACTTGCTCTCTGCACTGGGCCGCTGCATTCTGCATTGACTCTAGCCCATGTCTCCCAGCAACCTCCTGTGGCAGGAGCTGTTTTATCCCCATTTTACAGATGTGGGAACCGAGGCTCAGAGGCAAATGCTCTCCCACGGCTTTGTAATTTGTAACAAGTGGCAGGTAGGCCTCGGGGTCGTATCCGCCCTCCAGATGTGAGCATCTGGAGGGAGAGAAACAGGGAAAGAAAAATAAATCAAGGAGGTGGCTGGGCAGGCCTGGGGGGTGACAGTCACTTGAGGAGGAGGAGACACTAGCGAGTGTGCACCCCACCACTTACACGCTCACCAGGCCCCCAGCTCACTGTCACCCTCGCGTCTGCCTCCAGGCATCCCACAGCTGCACACTCACTGTCCCAGGCTCCTCCCTTGCAAACCCACGATCCCCGCTTCCAGCAGGACACACTGAGACACACTTGCACCTCTGCACTGGCACGGCGCATCCTCTGCACCCACACACGTGTGCTTGCGCTCAGGCTTACGCCCTGAGCAGCCCAGGGAGACCCCATGCTCACACACAATGCAAATGCCCATGGCCCGGGTCCCCTCTGGAGCCACACACCTGCTACCCCTCGTGCCCAGCCACCAGCCTCGCCCCAGATGCCACCCCAGGGGCGTCAGGTACCTCAGCCATCCAGGGTGATTCCCTTCAGGTGGGGCAGGTGTTCTCAGCTGCTTGGGCTTGCCCTGAGGGTGGGGATGCGGCCCTGGCTGGGGCAGAGCTGGGATGCCCACACCTGTGCGGACATGCCTGGGGCTGGTGCCAACACAGTGGCCACTCCCTCTACCCTCCAGCCTATGGGAGGGCAGCCCGTGCCAGGCAGGAGACGCCAGCCTCACATTCTGGGAGTGTCGGGGAAGCCCAAGGAGGGGCACGGTGGGCAGACCTGGGCCAGGCCCTTCTCTCTGATTTTGAATCTCAGCATCCCAGCTGTGTGACCTCAGGTGACATGTCCCAAGCCTCAGCTTTCTGCTCTGCTAAATAGGTTGATGACAACCTTCCCTCGTGGCAGTTGTGAGAACAAGGAAGCTAGTGGGAAATCCAGGGCTTGGCTTTCCTGCCAGGGGCCATCACTCTGTCCCCGAGCTGGAGGCCTACTCCCCCATCTCTCCCCACCTGTTTTTTTTGTTTGTTTTGTTTTTTTGAGACAGAGTCTCACTCTGTCACCCAGGCTGGAGTGCAATGGTGTGATCTCGGCTCACTGGGTTCAAGTGATTCTCCTGCCTCAGCCTCCCAAGTAGCTGGGATTACAGGCACCCACCACCATACCTGGCTCATTTTTGTATTTTTAGCAGAGATGGGGTTTCACCATATTGGCCAGGTTGGTCTCAAACTCCTGACCGCAGGTGATCCACACACCTTGGCATCCCAAAGTGTTGGGATTACAGGCGTGAGCCACTGTGCTTGGCCTTTAGTTTTTGTTGTTGCTTTTTTTTGTTTTGTTTTTGAGTCAGAGTCTCACCCTGTTGCTCACGCTGGAGTGCAGTGGCATGATCTCTGCTCACTGCAACCTCTGCCTCCCGGGTTCAACCGATTTTCAAGCCTCTGCCTCCTGAGTAACTGGGATTGCAGGTGTCTGCCACCACGCCTGGCTAATTTTTTTTTTTTTTGTATTTTTAGTAGAGATGGGGTTTCACTATGTTGGCCAGGCTGGTCTGGAACTCCTGACCTCAAGTGATCTACCTCCCTCAGTCTCCCAAAGTGCTGGGAATACAGGTGGGAGCCACTGCACCTGGGCCACACCTGTCCTTTTAAAAACAGCTTGATCAAGCTATAAGTCACATACCCTACAATTCATCTATTTAAAGTGTACAGTTTAGTGGCTTTTAGCATATTTACAGGCAGTGCAAACATCAACACTGTCTATTTATTTGTTTTTTAGGGACAGGCTTTCTCTGTTACCCAGGCTGGAGTGCAATGGTGTGATCACTGCTCACTGCAGCCTTGAACTCCTGGGCTCAAGCGATCCCTCCTCCTCAGCCTCTGGAGTAGCTAGAACTACAGGCACGCTCCACTGCACTTGGCTAATTTTAAATTTTTTTGTAGAGATGGGGTCTCAATCTGTTGCCTAGGCTGGTCTTGAATGCCCAGCCTCAGGCAGTCTTCCCACCACAGCCTTGCAAAGTGTTGAGATGACAGGTGTGTGCCACCATGCCTGGCCATCACTGTCAATTTTAGGGTGTTTTCATCACCGTAAAGAGAAACTCTGCGCCCTTTAGTCATTCCTCCCCTATCCTTCCAGCCCTCCAGTCCTAAGCAGCTGCTAGTTCACTTTCTGTCTGTATCCATTTGCCTCTTCGGGACGTTTTGTGTAAGAGGAATTAGATCACATGTGGCTTCTTTCACTTAGCACAGTGTCTCCAAGGTTCATCCACGTTGCAGCTTGTGTCACGACTTCCTTTTTCATGTCTGGGTAATATTCCATTGCATGGACATTCCACGTTTTGTTTATCCGCTGATCTGGTGACGGGCTTATGGGTTGTTTCCGTGCTTTGGCCTGTTTCGTGGTGAATAAGCTGCTGTGAACATTCATGTCTTACCTGCCTTCTGCCTGATTTTGCCTGACTTGCTAAGTTTAGCCTCTTGGCTTTTAGCCAAGCTGAGAAGTGAGCAGGCCGGTGTGGGAGGACAATTAGACAAGCTGGGCTCAGTCTCTGAGGCGGGGGTTCTGGAGGATGGGAGGAGGTAGCTGGTCTTAGAGAGGTGACCACTTCTTTCCCACCTGTTCCCACTGGGACACTTGCCTCCCCCTCCCTCTTGTCCTCTGTCTTCTCACCTTAATAGTGACAGTCAGAGGCAACTTTATGGCCAGGTCTTTTGAGCACAGAATGTCAATGGATCCTAAAACACACAAATAAACACATACCATACACACACACACTCACACATAGACACATACACACACACACACACACACACACACACACACACACACACACACACACACACACACACACACAGTGAAGTGATATTATTGGGATGCCCAGTTTATAGACAGGGAAATTGAAGCTTAGGCATTGAAGTGACTTTGCCAAGCCCTGCAACTGTTGGGGCAGGATTTGAACCCAGACCTGTCCAGTTCTTGGAGAACCGGATATGCTCCCTCTTTCCTGCCTGTTCCACCACCCTGGGTGTCAGTTCTGCCCCAGTGCCACCTTGCCGATTCAATCCAGTCCAGTCCAAAGCTCGTGCCCAGGTGTGTGCGAACCAGGGCCGAGGATGGTAAGGGGAGATGCCAAGGCAGGACCTTGCTGGATTTGTGATGTGCCAACCCTGGCTTGGGCCCCGGAATCCAGATCTGAACCAGACACCATCCCTGGAGGCTGGAAGTTAAGGTTGGGGGGTTGTAGGCGGGGAGGTGTTGGCATGGAAGACCTGGTGACGGGGAGGGAGGTGGGGGGAACCCGACCCAGTAAGGCTGGGAGAGTTTAAGACAGGCTTCCTGGGGTGTCAGTAATTGAGGGAGCGTATTCCTGGCAGAGGGAATGGCATGAATAGAGGCGTGGAAGAGAGGAGGGAGAAAGCGTGCAGTGATTTTCCCTAGAGTGGTTCTGTGGGTGGAGCCCAGAGTGTGAGGGATGAGATTTGAGAGTTGGAGACGGCATAGACCCTGAAGGACCTAGAATGCCAGGCAAAGAAGCCCAGATCTTCTCCCATGTGCAATCGGGAGACATGGAGGATTCTAGAAGGAGAGTGGCTTCTGCATTTGGAAAGCTTCTCTGGAGTGGAGGTGGAGGCGGGGTGGCCGAGGGAGGGGCTGGCAAGCAATTGTGGGGACCCCGAAGGGTTGGAGTGGAGGTCAGAGGTGGCAGCGGCAACAGGAGGGACTGACACAGACCTGGGGTGGGGACAGGAAGGGGGTGGAAAGTTTGAAAAACTCCAGGAGGTGGACCTGGGGGTGATGGTGGGTGCCTGTAATCCCAGCTACTTAGGAGGCTGAGGCAAGAGAATTGCTTGAACCCGGGAGGTGGAAGTTGCAGTGAGCCAAGATCTCACCACTGCATTCCAGCCTGGGCGACAGAGCTAGACTCCATTTCAAAAAAAAAAAAAAAAAAAAAGAAAAAGAAAACAGAAAAACTCCAGTAGGTGAATCCAAAGAATCAGATGCGCAGGAGCCCAGAATCCTCCATCCTGGGAAGATACCAGGGTCTACACCCTGACTTTGGCCAGGGAGGCCTCAGCTGGGATGAAATCCTCCGCAGAAACCCAGCAGCTCACACCAGTGCCGGCTGGAGCTACTGCAGAGCCGGATGACAGGCTACCACCTACAGAAGTTCTACAAGACACACAACTCATCTGATATGACAGAAAGCAGATTGGGGTGGCAGGAAGCCTGGGTCAGGGCACTCACGTGAAAGGGTGCAGGGGAAACTTGTAGGGTGACAAAATGTTCTAGATCTTGCCCATGGTGGTTACCTGGGCATAGGTACTTGCCACACTCATCCAACTGTACATTTAAGACCTGTGCATTTTACTGTGTGTAAATTATAGCTCATAAAGAGAAGGAGAAAAATCTAGTAGCTAATAACTGGTAACACAGAAATAGCTCTGGGGTAGCCAGGTGTAGTGGCTCATATATACCTGCAATCCCAGCACTTTGGGAGTCTGACGTGGGCAGATTGCTTGAGCCAAGGAGTTTGAGACCAGCCTGGGCAACATGGTGAAACCTAGTCTCTACAAAAAATGCAAACATTAGCTGGGTGTGGTGGCATGCGCCTGTAGTCCGAGCTACTCAGGAGGTTGAGGTGGGACAGGGGTTGAGGCTGCAGTGAACTGAGATTTTGCCGCTGTAGTCCAGCCTGGGTAACAGAGTGAGACCCTGTCTCAAAAAAAAAAAAGAAGAAGAAAGGAGGGAAGGAAGGAGGGAGGGAAGGAAGGAAGGAGGGAAGGAAGAAAGGAAGGAGGGAGGGAGGGATGGAAGGAGGGAGGGAGGGAAGGAAGGAGGGAGGGAGGGAAAGAAGGAGGGAGGGAGGGAAGGAAGGAAGGAAGGAGGGAAGGAAGGAGCGAGTGCTGGGGTGAGGCCAAGGTGGAGGTGGCTTTTGCTCCTCTTGGTGCCAGAGCAGACCCTGAGCTGCCCCCAGACTCCTGAGGCTCAGCCCAGCCTCCCTTCCTTGTGGCTCCCAGGGTGTCCCCGACCACCAGCACCCACCTGCCCTGCTCAGGTTGCTGCCTGCAGGGAGGGGCAGCCGGCAGCCCCTCTTGCAAATCCTGAATTAATGAGTCCCAGGAATCTGCTGCCCGTGAACAGCCTCTTCTTTAGGGTTTGGGTGAGACGCACAGGGATTAGGGCCTGGCAGGCAGGGCGCCTTCTCCCGGGGGGCTCAGTTTTCACCCCAGGAGAAATCTGAACTGGCCCCCGACCCCCCACTCTGGTTCCCCTCTGCAACAATCCCTTGTTCTTACAAGAGGCATTATCTGTCTAATCCCTGCCTGCCCTGGATGGCTCCTGGGCGACAGGAGGCGTGGGGCCCACGCTGCCCCCTCCTGGCTGCTCCCTGCCCTGGATGCCCAAGGGCATCCCGCCCCAGTCCTTTTGGCCAAGGTGGTTGGACCATGGGGAGAGGTGGAAATGGCAGGCCATGGACAGGTCCCATATCCCAGGCCCGTCTAGCGCTATGCTGAGTGCAAACGCACACACACATACACACACTCATGCTCACTCTCACATGCACGCACACTTTTGGGGAACTCCTAGATTGGCTGATGCGACTAGAATGGGTGGGTGAGTGGCACCTTTGCACCCCCCCTTAGTACTGAAGGGGTCAGCTGTGCAAAGGGTGGGATTGATGTCACAGTGTCCGATGGGACGGGCTGAGTATTAGACATTTTGCACATCCTCTTGCAGGGATTGGGGGCCAGACACACTTAACTTTGAATCCAAACTCCATCACCCCCTGGCTGCATATACTTGAGCAGTTTCCTTATCTGTCGAATGAGAATCATGAGTATTTTCCCTGGAAGGGAAGGAGGCTTGCAGAAGGCAGCATGAGCTGGGCTCCCATGGGAGATGCTCCATGAATGGGGGCTTCTTGCTATTAACAAAACCATTTCCTGGTCATAGTCCTGCTTCTCCACACACCCTGAGGTGCCTCTGTCTCAAACAAGTGCCTGTCTAGATGTGACCATCGTGCACATGGTGGGGCGCCATGCCCCAGGCATTGCCATCACCATACCTAACATTGTACTGTTGGGGAGGGGACCCAATCCTTGGTCACTTGAAGGCTTGTGGGTATGTCCAGGTCCCCTCTGATCCTTTGCTGCTGTGATCACCTCTGAGTGGGTTACTGATAACCAGGGGAGAAGGTGGGTAGGGGTGATGTGGGGAGGCAGCTAGGGTCTGGAACAGGATCCCTGACAGGGAAGGCTGGCAGGACCACGGATAACTCTGCCAATGCCCCGGTTTTGCCATGGGCTGATCCCAGCTGAGGACCCAGAAATGACAGGGGAGAGGGCCCCTGGGATAAGTTGAAATGGCCGGATGGCTCTGACCTCCACGTCTGAGGCTGTTCAGGCTGCCAGGTAGCTGCCAGGGGTTGGCAGGTTTGGGAGAAGAGGCTGAGCGGGGGCCTTGAAGAGACTGCTTAGTTTCTGGAAGTTCAGAAGGGAGGACGTGGGACTGGCCGTTGTCTTCACTGAAAGCTCATGGTCAGTTGTGTTGGTACAGGGAGGCCTGCCTGCATCTCTGGAGGCCTCTGGAAGTTCTTTTTTTTTTGAGACAGAGTCTCACTGTCACCCAGGCTGGAGTGCAATGGTGTGATCTTGGCTCACTGCACCCTCTGCCTCCCGCGTTCAAGCAATTCTCCTGCCTCAGCCTGCTGAGTAGCTGGGGCTATAGGGGCACGCCACTGCACCCAACTAATTTGTTTTCGTATTTTAGTAGAGACAGGGTTTCACCATGTTGCCCAGGCTGGTGGTGAACTCCTGAGCTCAGGCAATCCATCTGCCTTGGCCTCCCAAAGTGCTGGGATTGCAGGCATGAACCATCTTGCTCAGCCAGGAGTTCTAATATCCCCCACAGGGGTCTTCACTCCAGTGCAGGAGGTTGGTGGGGGGCCCTCCTCCTCCCTCACCCACTCCTGTAGCCTCCACAGAGACCAGACACCCATGACGTCTGGAGGCCGACTCCTTTGGGGCCCCTCCTGGGGTGACAGATTCTGTGCTCAGGACAAGCTGGAGGCTTCATGCGTAGAGCTGTGCAGAGACTCAGAGCTTTGTCCTAGGTCTACCCCTGCCCTGCTGTGTGGCCTCAGGACCATCAAACCTCTCTGGGCCTCAGCACGTAGCCTCTCAGAGGTCCCCTGAGCTCAGCTGTGTGAGAAGGGGCTTTTTGTTGTCCATGCAGGACCCCTGCTCTGGGGCATGGAGCCAGGAGAGAGGGCACCCGCTGGGCAGACACTGTGCTGAGAGAGCAGCGGGCTGGAAGTCAGGAGGCCTAGGGCCAGGCTCTGCCTCTTCAGGCCTCAGTTTCTCCCCGTGAAAAAAGAAGGCCAGGCTCTCTCAGCGAGGATACTGGACCATCAGAGTGCAAGAGAAGGGAGGGGAGGGTGGGCTGTGGCTGGGCGGGGCAGGGCAAGAGTGGCCCTCACCCGGGGCACACAAAGGGGCCATGTGTCCTCGGTGGGCAGTGAGGGGCGGGCCCCGACGTCTGCTCTCGGGATGGGATTTGGCTTCAGAGAGGGGCTTTATTATGTTTCCTTTTTAATTACAATGGCCCCGGCTCCTACAAGGGCAGCTTTTGTGGGGCGGCTTAGGAGAGGGAGGGAGGCAAGGCTGGCCAGCCTGGGGCTGGAGGGGCTCGATGGAGGGGCCTTGCCCAGAACCCCCTGTCCATACCCTGGGAAGGGAGGTATGGGGGCATGAGGGAGGGGCTGGCTTTGGGGGTGGGGCAGCTGAGTTTGAGCCAAAGGGACACTTCTTCCTGCTGCATTTCTTTGCCACACTTCAAGTTCTGACATCCAACACTGCAGGATGGCTGATCCCCGCCCTCCTCCCTTGGTGGCCCACGGGGATCTCAAGTTCAACATTAGCTTCCCCCTAGATTGGCTCCAGATTCTGGATTCTTCATCTCAGCAAATTCATTCGTTCACTCACTCATTCATTCATTCATTCATTCAACACACATCTATTGAATACCTACTCTGTGACTGGTTCACTCTGATGCCGAGGGTGCATCTGTGAACAAGCACACCTGAACTCCCTGTGGAGCTGGTGACCCAATGCTCACCTGTTTGTGTGTATGTCCTCACAGTTTCCAGGAAGCTGGGATTTTGCCTTGACCCTGCCCAGCTCGGCACTCATGGCAAAGCCTGGCATACAGTGGGCTCTCCAGGAAGCTGGGATTTTGCCTTGACCCTGCCCAGCTCGGCACTCATGGCAAAGCCTGGCATACAGTGGGCTCTTTGGAAATGTTTCTGTGCCGAAGAAGGAAAGAACCATCCAAAAGGCAGGCAAACCCTGAGGGTGAGGAGTATGCTTGGGCCTGGAGAAAGGCCTGGAAGGAGATGCTCAGGCCTGCCAACGCCAGCGGTGGGGAAGCGACGGCCGGCTGACGCAATGCTGCATCGCTGGCTCCAGTATGCATTTGTTATTTTGTGTTTTGAAAAGCAAGCAAGAAAATCTTTAAATGGAAACGAGGTTGAATAAACAAGTACTTTAATAACAACAAACCAAGTATAAGATTTGTCAAAAATGGAATTCATCTTGTTTTCCCCTAAGAAATAAAACATGTGAATTTTGGACTCAGCCACATCTGCTGTTTCCCAGATGTGTGGCCTTGGGCAAGACGCAGCCTCCTGAGTCTCAGTGCCCTCCTCTGTACCCTCACAGGGCTGCTGGGGGATGACGTGGAGTCGTGGCTGGGGCGGTCGGGTGTATCAGTACTGTTCTCGGCTTGTGGAGTACTGGGGGTGTGGTCCCTAAGAGGAAGGAGTCCCTCACTGTGGGACCGTCACTGTGCCCACCTACTGCAGACACCAGCACCCCTGGAGCTCCAGGCCCCAACCCTGTCACTCAGGGGCATCCCTAAAGCTGGGGACTTCATACCACAGCCTCCTGCTCACTCCCCAGCCCCCCACTGAGAAGTCATCAGGGACACCAACCTCTTCCTGTTGTCTTAGGGCTGGAGTCAGACTCCCGGGCTGTCCAGACCCCACCAGCCATCTCTGCACTGCAGGGGCCGCACATTGCTGGGTGTTAGGGGAATGGGAGCTGTTGGGTCAAGTCCAGCTGGAGGCTTGCAACTGAAAACTCAGTTCCACCCCTAGAGCCCTGGGGTAGCAGAGGGATATGCCTCCTGCAGCCCCACCCATAATCCCCATCCCTCTCCTAACCAGGGAGAGCCCCTGCTCAGCTCCTTGATGAAGTCTTCTCGGACCACTCTGAATAAAAGAGCGTAGCCCCTTCTCTGGCTTCCCAGCACCCACTGGCGTGTGGCCCGCTGGCGGCTAACCCCAGCTCTAGAGTCCCACTGCCTGAGCCAGAGTCTGCTGACCCATGGAATGTGGACTCCCTGAGGATGGGGACTTGGATCTGTTCACAGCTCCTGCAGGAGCCGGCACACTCTCCCCATTTTACAGATAGGGAAACTGAGGTTCAGAAGGGACAAATGGCTCTTCCAAGACCACACCGCAGATCCACAACAGTACAAGAACCCTTCAAATCACTCTCCTCTCGGCGACACCTCACCACCGTTTCCTCTGTTCCTTCAGTCCCCCTTTCCCAGCCCTAGACACTGCACCCGTTGCTCTTGTCCCCACAGCCTCCAGAAAAGGCTGTGTCTTCCGGGGGAGGCTGTGATTTAAGGCTCAGCCTGAGTGCTGACATGTGAGGGGGGAGCAGGTGGGGGCAGCGTGAGGGGAAGCGCTTCCCCCCTGCCAGGCGCCCCATCTGGACAGCGATGCTGCAACCTGATCTTCGGGCTGAGAGCTGCTCTATTTTGGGGGTGGCACTGGAGGCCCAGGCACCCTGACTGGGGGAAGGGGTGCCTCCTGCCCCTGCTACAGGCTTGGAACATAGGCCTTGGCCTGTGGGCTGTTCCAGAGGGTGGGGGCAGGGCACCTCCTCCCGATTCTTGGTGGGCAGCCTTGGAAGGCAGGGCCAGGGTCCCAGAGGAAGTCTCCCTTGCTCCAGACCACAGGCATGGACAGAGGAACTGCACACCGGGCTCCTTGTCCCTGCTCTGCCCCCATCTCACTGTGTGACCTTGGGCAAGTCACTCTCCCTCTCTGGGCCTCAGTGTCCTCATGGGTGTCATTTGGAGACTTCAGGGCTTATCCAGCTCTGGGCTTCCATCTTCTTGGCAACAGGAAAAGAACCTCATGCTCAAAGCTTCTAGGGACAGAGGGCCTGGTTCAGACATTTTGAGATGAAGGGAAGAATTCATAAAAGAATGGTTCGGGCATTCTGGGTTAGTGATATTGGGGTTATTATGTGATCACTAGGGTGGTCCAGAAAGCATATTTGCCCCTAGAGCAGAGCCCGTGAGAATGGAAGCCCTGGGAGGAGAGGGAGCATGGGAGGGGCCAACAGTGGCCACGATGGGCACAGGTGGCCCCCAGGGCTGGCACGTTCTGATCCTGAGTCGAGGCCAAGAGAGCAGCTGATACCCTCTGCCTGCCCTGGCCTTTCTGCCAGGACCCACCGGGCTGCTGCTGATGGCAGTGCCTGCCAAAGGCGCAGAGTGAGAGGGTGAGCGTGGACACGGAGCCCCTGAGGACGCTGGGCTTCTGTCCTGTCTTGCAGCCTCGCGGGCGGGTGCTGGCCGCCTTCTTGGCATGGCTGGGACCCTGGGTAGAAGCTGCTTGGGCACAATCTCTTGTGGAGCCCTGTTGAGTCAGGGCTTCTGGGAAGCTGATGAGACTGAACCTGGCCCTGGCAAGGTCTGGGGGTGGGGCAGGTGGGAGGACATCCTGGGCTGTCCACCCACCACATGCCCCGTGCCATGGACATACGGCTTAACCTCTGGAGCCGCCACTGCTCCATCTGTAAAATGAGGACATGGGGACTCCTGGATGAAATGACCCAAGCAGAGGATGATGCCTTGCAAACCCCACCATCATGGGGGTCTATGGGCTGGGGCCAGGGGCAGCTGGAAGGGAGAGGAACATGGGCTCTGAGGGAGGAAGGGGTCACTTCCCAGGGGAGGGGCCTTGGACCTAAGGCCCCCAGCGCCTCTCGAAGTGGCAGGGCCGGGCCTAAGGTCTCCTGCTTTGCAGCCCAGGGCCTGGTCCATACCCCCACAGCTGCCTTTCTTTTCTCCCAAATTTTTTAAAATGAAAAATCTCCATTTTCCAGTTCATGAAAAGCTGGATCCAGGGCTGGGTGTAAGAAGGAGGCTGCAGATACAATTCTAGGTCCAGAGGCCTGGGGAAGACCAAGTGAGGAGGGGAGACTGCCTTTCCTCAAGCCATACTGAGACCCAGGAAGTAAGGGGCTACGCAGGGGGCTGGCGAGTCCTCAAAATGTCCTGGGGCCACATTATTTCAGGGGTGTGTGTGTGTGTGTGTGTGTGTGTGCGCAGGAGCTGTCTCCATATCAACATTAACTGTCTCCAGATCAAGTCTTCTCTGTTATCTATCGATAAGCAGTTTCTTCATCTAAGTTATTTTGCTTCACAAAGGGTTTCATTCGTAAGAAATTTATAATCCAGAAGAATAATATAAAAAATAAAAAATCAGAAGGTTCTGCTGTGCATGTAAATGACCGGCGTAGTTTCTGAAAAGTTAATTTAAACCTTTTGAAAAATCTGGGTTGGGCCTCCTGGCACTGTGGAAAATTCAAGAAATGTGAGCATGCCATTCAGCTTCACTGAGCCTCAGTTTCCACATCTGGAAGTTGGGGAGCGCAGTTCCTGCCCTCTTGCTGTGAGGTGGGGATTACATGATTGGGTGTTGACAGAGGGCCTGGTCTCTGCTTGCACAGGGCCAGTCACCGTCCACGGAGATGCTTCTTGAAATTTTGCCCTTGATTTGTGTTGGAAACTTGTCATCCAGGCAAGCTTCCTAGAGGAGGTGTGGCCTTCGAAGCTGTTCTAGGTGAGAGTCTAGGTGGAAGCCTGTGCAAACAGGACCAAGAGGAGGAGGTGGGGGCTGTGGGCAGCTGGGGTGAGCTATGGGGAGCTCATGGGGTTGCTGGTGGAGCCCTGAGGATGACAGGGAGGGAAGTGATTTGGGGGCTGATCTTGCTGGGTCTGCCTAAAATGAGGAATGCCACAGAGGGGAAGGAGAAGAGAGACCAACATTCTCTCAACCCCCTCCCAAATATCCTGTGGGGAAGATACATGGGCGAGCCCACTCTATAGATGTGAAAACTGAGGCCCATAGAGAGCGCTTGGGCAGCTGTTCATGCTGGTGACTCAGATGGGGAGGGGGAAGACAGACGTGAGTGGCTTTGCCTGAGCTTGTGATGTGTGGGGTTTCATTCCAAGCAAAAAAAAAAAAAATGTTAAAAACCCTCATCAAATAAAGATTAAAAAACAATAATTTGAAAAAGAAAGAAATGCAGGCGGGGAAGCCTAGGCAACCAGGCTGGGGTGGCACCGTCAGGACGCAGCACAGGTGGGTGGAGGTCCCCGGCGTCCTCCGAAGCCTGCGCGCCTTCTTCTGGGCTGGACCTGGGCCGGGGCCTCCTTCTCAGACGCTTCCGTGGAGTTTATTGGGTCCTTAATGGGCTCTCAGAGACCTGGCACCTGCCGCCCTTTCTGTTCTAATAAAAGGCAGATGCCCTGGGGGTGGACGGGGGTGGCGTGCGTGGGGCTCTGGCTTGTGGCCACTCTGGGCGACACATTCCTGGGTCCTGACTCACAGGGAAACGTTCGTCTTCGTGTCTCCTCAGCACTTTTGGGGCCTGCAGCTGTGGTTGCATTCCTCCCTCCTCCCCTCGTCTCCCGCGGGTCTCTTCAGCCAGAGCTGCTGCTAACGACATTGACCCATCCTTGGCTGTGGAGACTGAGGCTGCCAGAGGGTGGGTGCTGGTTTCCAGGCTGTGCCAGGCAGAGCGAGGGAGGGAAGAGAACCTCCCATCGGGGATGCCCTTGGCTTGGGGCAGTGAATCTCAATCGGGGGTGATTTGCCCCTCAGGGGACTTTGGGGAATGGAGACATTTCTGGTGTTGGAACTGGTGGTGTTTGTGCTCCCCGCCGTTCTGTTGGCATTGATAAGGGCGGAGGCCAGCGATGTTGCTAAACATTCAGCAGTGAACAGGGCAGCACCCGCAACAGAGAACCACTGATTGTCCCCAAGCCAGGCACCCTGGGCTAGAGTCCCCCAGGTCTAGGAGGAACAGGGATTCCTCGTCCCCGTGCCACACCCTCTTTGGAGGCCTCTCACTGTGGGAGACCCTGGGCCTGACACTAGAGATGCTGAGATGACCCAGTTTCAAATCTTGGTGCCCCAGGGACCCTCCAGTCCCGCAAGGGAGTCAGACAAGTACCTGGCTTGTTCTCAGCCACCACAACAAGGAAACTCCCAGAGAAGCAAGCAGGAAGTCACGATCCAAAATGTCAGGGAAAGAGCACTAGACAAGGAGTCTGCAGCCCCAGATTCTGCCCAGCGAAGAAACACGGACAGGCCCTGCCCCCTCTTTGGGCCTCATTTTTGTCCTCTGGTCATTGCTGAGCTGAAATCTCTAACTCTCAGAGCCCAGCTGTGACAGTCTCGGGTTCTAGACTCAATTCCTTTGCCACAGGGCACAGGGGCTTGATGCACAGCATAGAGGTGGGCAAGCCCGGAAGCCAGCTGGGCGCCTGCATCTGTAGAAATGTTTCCACGCTGTGGCATCGTCAGCAAAGCTGAGTGCTTGCAACAGAGACTGTCTGGCCCCCAAGTCCTAAAATATTTTCTATCAGGCCCTTATAGGAAAAGGTTGCTGGTCCTGCACTAATGGGCAGATTTCAGGCATAAGTCACTGGCCAGTTGGGGTCTCGAGGAAAGACATTTATTTGGCGGGGGGCGTGGGAAGGATATATTTTGGAGGAGTTTTTTCTAGTGCGCTGGCCAGGATCTCAAACTCGGATTCCTCTCTATGGCCTCAGTTTCCCTGTGTGTGACTGGAAATCACTGTACCTGCCTGGCACAGTGGGTAAGGAGAGAAAGTCTCGTGCCCCGGCCAGGCTGGCGGAGCTGGGTTATTTATGGGTTTCCGCCGGGAGGGGATTGCAGGCCGCTGGCCATGTCTGACCTGAATTCTTACACTTACAGGAAATTAGAGCCCTTGGAAGCAGGTGTGCTGGGATCCCAACACTCGGGTGGCTGAGAGGGCGATGTGGCTGAGGCAACGGGGAAGGGGGCTGGACCAGGCTGAGGGCTGGAGGAGGGGCCAGTCCCGAGGGGACGGGGGCTCCAACCTCACCTTCCTGCTGTCCTAGAGAAGAAAAGTGATAATGACTGCTGCTGTTCACGGGGTTCTTGCTCTGCGCTTTGCTTGTGTTTGCTCACCTAATCCTCCCAACATGCTTCTAAGGTAAGATGATTGCCCATCATTTTACAGATGGGGAAACTGAGGCTTGGTGAGGTGTGCTCACTTGCCCATGAGCACAGAGCAGGCGTTAGGGTCAGGATTTGAACCCAGGAAAGGCTGTGCAATTCCGATTCTTATATCCTGTTTTCCTTACCAGACACTGATGGGCGAGGAGGTCTCCAAGGAAACTCCAGAACATTCTGTGGGTTTTGGTGATTGCCTGCTGAGGTGGCAGTGGGTGTGGAGCATCTGAGGGTCTCAGGTGGGAAAGAATCAGGGTGTGTGGTTTAATGGTCCAGTTCCAGGGTTGGAGTGGGAGGGTGAGTGCTCGGTGTCTGCGGCACACAGTCGTGGGGCTTTTGGGAGGTGGTCATAGGTCAGGGAATGCCAAGTTGCAGGGCAGGAGCCTGGGAGGCTGGAAGGATGGGGTCTGGTCTGCCCTGAGGCCAGGCCAGGGGCATGTGGGAGGCTGAGGTGCCCTGGGTGGGCTGCCTGTCTGCAGCAGGCAGGTGTGTGAGCCTCGTGCACACTGGGGCATGTGACAAGTCTTTGATCTATAAGAATGTGTGTGAGTGTGAACATGTGTGCAACAATGTGTGTGTGAGATGGGGGTGTGTGATGGTCTGAATATGTGGAAGTTCACAGGGGCGGGTCAGGCTTGGTGAGGCCCAAGCTGTCTTCAATTTTGGGACCTTCTTTATAAAAAAGAATACAAAATGACATATACTAAAGAGACTTCAAAACGAGAAAAGAAACCACAAAGAATTACTCAATTTTTAAGCTGACAAATACCACAAACATTACCAAATCCAGAAAAAATGATAATATTTGTATTAATTAACTCCCTGGCACACTCCTATTCTACTGATTTTTATTTCTCTTTTTGGCTTTGACCATCGTGTGAACACATCGCAAGGGCCCTCCCGGGGCCCTGGAAGGAGGCTGCAGCTCCAGCCTTGGGATGTGTGAGTTTGTGTGAGTGACTGAGGGTGTGCGTGTGTGTGGGGGTGTGACCAAATGTGGGGACTGTTTCACAGAAGACAGAGGTGGAGAGCAAGGTGATCGTGGCAGACTGGCTCAATGGACATTTGTTGAATAAGTAAAAAAGAAGCTCGCATGTGTGTGTAGGAGATCCATGTGTGTTTAAGCATGTGCACATGTGTAAATGCAAGCATGTGCAGGAGTGGCCGTGAGGAAAGAGTGTGTGTGAGTCTGTGTGATTCCTCGGTGTCTTTTCTTTGGCATTCTAGTTTTAGGGAGCCCCTCCCTGTCTGCATCTCCACCCCCACCCATACCCCGCCCAGATGCAGATGGGCAGAGACACGCTGTGGCATTTGGTCCAGGCCTTGCGGGGACAGGCTCAGTGCGCAGAATTCACAGCTCCTTCCCCTGCCCCACCTCCCTCCTCCCACCGATGAAATGTTGGTAATTCAATCCACGGAGAAGCCTGGTGTCCCAGGGAGAGGCTGGCATGGGCCGTGTGTGTGTGTGTGTGTGTGTGTGTGTGTGTGTGTGTGTGTGTATAATGGGGGGGCAAACAGAGAGAGAGAAGACACTTGATGGCTTCCAAGCTGGTTGGCTCCCAGCTCATGCCCTTCCTCATACAAATGGGGACCCCAAGCCTCACAGGCAGGGAGGGGACATGTCTGGACAAATGAGCAGGAGCAGGTTGGGACCAGAATTCAGCTCTCCCAGGTCAATGGTTCCGACGCAAATGACCACTGCAGAGCACCTGCTATGGGCTAAGCGTTGGATCAGGCCAAGGGATGGAGGGTGGTTGGATAGAAACAATCCTCTCTGAGCTGTAGCCACTTTTAGAAAAGTAAGGGACCCTGTGAGGAGGTCCTGGTAAAGGGGTGATGTCTGTGTTTTGGGGGAGCAGCCATGGAGAAGCAGGCAGGGCTGGATTGTGGGGGTCCAGCCTACCAGCCTGGGGAGCCTGGTTTGCTCCTGAGGGGAATGGGAAGGGGTTAGAGGGTCAGGGCTAGGGGATGGGGTGGGCACAGATTTGGGTTTCAGAAGAACTGGTTTCTGTGGGGAGGCGGAGGGGCTGCTGGGGCCCACTGACACCAAAGAGCCGAGTTGGGCAAGAGCTGGCAGGTCTGATGGGGTCGGCACTGCTAGGCTGGAGACAACCCCAGACTCTGGCCTTTTTCACCACTCACCCTCCTTCCCCATCAGCTTTCTTCTGACAGCCAGGTCTTAACCCAGCCGGGTCCAAGAGAGGGCCTGCACTTGAACTTGGAGGAGGAGTGAGTGACACTGGAGCTGGGCCTTCCAACAGGAGCAGGGTTTCTGCAGGGGAGCAGAGAGAGGGGCGAGGAAGCCCGGAAGCCTCAGGGGGAGCAAAGGCAGGGAGGTGGCCAGGGTCCTGCTCCTGCAGTGGCCTACGCTTTTCGTCCAGGCAAGGAAGAGCTTAGAGCCCCTTTACTTAGTCCCTAAAGGTGGCAACGGAGCCACGTGCTGCTAGGGATCTTTGAGATGCCTGGAACTTCAGGCTAAGGCTAAGGTAGAAAATGTGAACCCACGGTAGGCCCTGCACAGATTCCACCTGCAGAAGGACAATCCCTAGGGCCTGTGAGAGATGCTGCTCCCTCCAGACTCACCCTGCCCCCTCCCTGGACCTGCCCTGGGCTCTGGGACCTGACAACCCCAGGTGGCACCATCTGGGTCCCTTGCTGTCTGGTGAGGTTGGCCTTGGGCAGTGGGGGGTGACCGCTGAAGTGGGTCATGGGATTTATTTCTCTGCTGCCTCTCTGCTGAGTTGCATGGGCTGGCTTCGTCCCTCTCCTACTCTGAACACAGCCCCTCTCTGGGATCTAGTAACTATTCCTCCCCTCCCCCTTCACCCTTCAGGCTTGAGGGTGTTAGCAGCTTTTCGTTCCTACCAGCCCCTGGGTGCAGCACCATTGCTGGGCAGTTCCTCTTAACCCCACACACACTGCTGTGGTGGGGTTTTGTATATTTAAAAACATATTTAAAAATATATGAAATAGAGACAGGGTCTTGCTGTGTTGGCCAGACTGGTCTTGAACACTTGGCCTCAAGTGATCCTCCCACCTTGGCCTCCCCAAATGCTGGGATTATAGGCATGAGCCACCGTGCCTGGACAGTAAATCCCTTTTCTGTGAGACTGTTTCCTGCTGGGACCTTGACCGTGTCTCCCTGCCCTGTCTCCTGCTGGCCTTCCCTTCCCTCTCCTCTGGCTGGGCTCCCACCCTTCCCTTAGCTGGGTTGAGGAATGTCGCTTTCAAGTTCTCAGTGGGGTCGGAGCTCTGTGGGAGGAGAGCCCCAGAATCATTTCCACAAACATCAAACTCCACAACTACAATGTTAGATAAATAAGGTCTGGCAGGCAGGGCGGCTGCTCAGCCTTGAGCTCTGGGGAAGGCCTTTGCTCCCGTCTGACCAGTCTAGTTTGTTCACAGCCTGAGCTTGCTGGTGTTTTGCTGTCTGCCACCCTCTGGGGTCTTCCAGGCCCTCGCTGTGCCTCAGGCCCATAGAGAGGCTATAGCCCCTCACAGCGGCCCTCACGCTGGGCTTCCTGCAGCTTCTCCCAGTGTGCGCTAAGGATGCTCCTCCCACGCAGTGAGTTCTTCCCATATCCCATCACCCCTTCCCCTGCTTTCTGTCCATTTTACAGGGTTCTTCTTGGCCACCGTCAACCACCCCCAGCTGCTACCAAGGTGCAAGAACCCGCCGGCAGCTGTGAGAGGACCGAAGGGGGCAAGGGCAGGGCAAGGGGCCAGCCAGGAGGCTTTCGAAACAATCCAGGCAGGAGAGGGTGGTGGCCTGGACAAGGGTGGCAGCCCTGCAGGTGGAGGAAACTGGCTGGATTCCAGAAATTCTCCCTTTCCAGCACCCAGACTCCAGGCCGAGTAGAAACGGATGGTCTTGGCTGGGCGCGGTGGCTCACAGCTATAATCCCAGCACTTTGGGAGGCTGAGGCGGGGGGATCACCAGATCAGGAGATCGAGACTGTCCTGGCTAACATGGTGAAACCCCATCTCTACTGAAGATACAAGAAATTAGCCAGGTGTGGTGGTGCGTGCCTGAATCCCAGCTACGCAGGAGGCCGAGGCAGGAGAATCGCTTGAACACAGGAGGCGGAGGTTGCAGTGAGCCGAGACTGTGCCACTGCACTCCAGCCTGGGTGACAGAGTGAGCCTCCATCTCAGAAAATAAAATAAAATAAAAAATAAGAAATGGATGCTCTTGGATTTGAGTTCTGAAATTTTGCATCCTGGCCCCCGTGTGGCGGCCCAGCCATTCTTCCCTTAGGGTGAGAGGCCTGTGAACCTTCCCTTAGGGTGAGAGTGCTGCTGTGCGTTTTGTCATCAGGTGTGTATTGATCAATTTATTTGACCCTCTGCAGGCAGTGTGCTGAATGTCCAGTTCCCTGGTGCTGCCAGCTCCTTGGAGTTCTGTAGGTCACCACATGAGACCTTCTCCCTGCACGCCTTTTTTTTTCTGATAGAAATACTTGTTGCCTTCTTCCTTGAACGATCGCAAGAGCTTGCCCAGTGCCTGGCACCGAGGCAGCCATAGCTGGAATTCTACCCTGTTCCAGGCACTGAATCTTCCATTCGCCCTGAGAAGTTGGAGTGTTCTTAGCACCGTGTTTCCAGGGAGGACACAGAGGCACAGGGGCTTGAGGACCCTGCGCTGGGTGGTGGCAGAGCTGAGATTTGAACCCAGGCTTGCATGACTCCCAGCCCAGGTCCTGTTCTCTCAGGGGCTGCACCCTCCCCCTGTCCCTTCCTCCTCCCCCTCCCACCCGGCAGGGTTGAGCCAGACTGGGGTTCCAAAGCCCTTCCTCCTTCTTGATCCAGAGATAAATATTTGTTTCTCCAGTGTAAATAGCCCTTCGTGTTTAATGAGGCAATTCTAGGGCCATTTCCTGGCACGGCTCAGTGCCTGGAGGTCTCTTTCGCTCTGGGAGGAACAGTCCTAGGAGGAGAGCCGATAAGGAGGGGCTCAGGGCCTCTGAGCAAATCCTCCCATTTACAGATGAGAAAACTGCCACTCAGAGAGGGCAGCCGACCCCTCCAAGGCCACACAGCCAGGATTCAAAGCCATGCTGCGCTGTTTCTGCCTCCAGGCTCTGCCTTTGCACAGGCTTCTCCGGGCTCCTGGACCCTTCCCTGACCCTCCCAGCTGGCTGTGCTGTGACAGTGGGCGGCAGAGTGGCGAGACTCTGCCCTGCCCCCCGCCCTTGGCATCTCCCATCAATATGGCACTCACCGCTCCCCGGGCATGGACCCCCTCCTGCCATCCCCACTTAAAGTGATACTTTAATAAATTATACTTTTATGTTATTACACGTGGAGCTATAAAAGCAGAGAGTGTGCGGCAGGGCTGAGGTAAGGCACCCGCGACTTTCCAATTTCCTGGTCTGGCCTGGCTCTGCTCCGCACCGTGAATTTTTCATTAATGTGCGCAGGTGACGCCACAGGGGCAGCCACAGGCCAGGTAGGCTCCCACGGAGGCAAAGCCCCCTGGCTGGACCTTCCTGGGCTGGGCTGGGGATGGCACAGTGGGTTTCGTACTAACAAGGGTTAGAAATAGCATCACGCTAAGGCTCGAGATCTTGCCCTGGGTTTAAATAGCCGGGGGGCTGGGCGCAATGGCTCACATCTGTTATCCTAGCACTTTGGGAGGCCAACTCAGGAGGATCTCTTCAGCCCAGGAGTTCAAGGCCAGCCTGGACAACATAGCAAGATCCTGTCTCTACAAAAAATTTTTAAAAATTAGCTGGGTGTGGTGGCATGTGCCTGTAGTCCCAGCTACTCGGGAGGCTGAGGTGGAAGGATGGCTTGAGCCCCGAGTTGAGGCTGCAGTGAGCTCGGATCACGCCACTGCACTCCAGCCTGGGTGGCAGAGCAAGACCCCGTCTCAAATAAACAAACAAATAAGCATACACACATAGTGAGTGACAAGAAGCCCTCTGTGTCTAGAGGAAGGAAGGGCGTCCACTGGCCTGTGCCAGACTGTGGGCCAGAGTTTGTCGCACATGACCTCATTTTACCCTCAAAAAGTTATGAGATGGCCTTATGCACCCCACTTGATGAATGAGGATGGGGAGCTCTGTTAGTGAGTGGTGGTATCAGCTCTGAACCTGGCCAGTCTGATTCTAGAACCTGAGTTCCTAAATGCTAGGCTATCTTCATTCATTCATTCATTCATTCATTCATTCATTCATTCTTCTCTCCCTCCTATTCTCCTGCAAGTCTGTGGGCCCTTTCCATGTAGTCACAGTTATGGAGGCAATGGGCATGTTGAACAGAGGAAAGAAGACAAACACAGCCTGGAATCTATGGGGAAGGGAGCCTTCTAGACTCCAGAGCTTCCGTGTCCAGAAATGTCAGCCTTCCCATCTGTGACGTGGGGCTGTGGAGTCCTGCCCTGCTGTGCTGGGCGTTGACTTTGGGGAAGGGGCCTCGGGGTGACCATGAGGATGCAGCTATGGCCTTCTGTCTTGGCAGAGACCATGGCCACCCAAGGACACTGTGTTTGGTCCCCAAGGTGCTAAGTCTTCTCCAGGGACCAGCCAGGCATCAGTGAAAATGGGTCCAAAGCCACCCACAGAGGCTGTGTGGTTCTTGGATAATTCTGGAAGGTTCTAGAATGAGAAGGCAGCAAGAAGACAAGAACGCGGGACCAGGAACTGGACAACTTGTGTGTGTTTGTCTGTAAAGTGGGGCCAGGAATGGTGTGGGGGTCAAATAAGAACAGCTCTGCCTCCCGGGACCAGGTCGAGGTCAGACAGCCTCCTGTGCCCTGGCTCTTTTGGGAAGTCATCCCAGGGCTGAAGACAAAACTGAGTTGAAATAAACACAGGGGTCCAAACACTCCAGAATTCTGAGTGAGTGAATCTCCTCCCAAGCTTCCACGCCAGGCCTGAATGCAAACAAGAGGCAGCAGGGGTGGCTTGGGCCCCTCGCACAGAATTAGCGAGATTAGCTGAGAACCAGAGCCCAGCAGATGTCCCCTCTCTTAACACGGTGACTCA
Source organism: Cheracebus regulus (assembly GCA_963574635.1). Taxonomy (NCBI): domain Eukaryota; kingdom Metazoa; phylum Chordata; class Mammalia; order Primates; family Pitheciidae; genus Cheracebus; species Cheracebus regulus. The sequence continues at coordinate 22,568 of CAUYQU010072612.1, read as the reverse complement.
CTTGCCTCCCTGGTTGAGAATCGTATCCTGCTGGGCCTGAGCCATCCTGGCTGGCGGGGAGCTGGATGCCGGGCAGAGGTCGGGGTAAACACCCGTGCTCCAAGCAGGAGGTCGGGATGGGGGTGGTGACAAGAAGGACATTTCCACTCAGCCGAAAGAAGAGTCTGAGCTGCCCTAGGACTGGAGGGGCTGCCTGGAGAGGTGGTGAGGACCCAGTCCCAGAGGTGTGCAAGCTGGCTACCCTTTGAAGACTAGGAGGATTCCAGTCTACTCTGGGAGGGTCCCAGGCAGGATACCAGTTCAGGTCTCTTCATGAGGCTCTCCCAGAGAGACAGGCAAACAATTTTCTGGGAAGGGTCAGATGGTAAATATTTCAGGCTTTGTGGGTCATCCTGCTGTCTCTGTTGCAACTGCTCAACTCTGTCACTGTAGCTTGGAAGCAGTCATAGACTGTACTTAATGAATGGATGTGACTGTATTCCAATAAAACTTTATTTACAAAAACAGGCAGTGGGCCAGGGGTAGACCCAGAGCCACAGTTTGCCAACCATATAGAGCCTATGGTCTAGGAACTGTGAGCGGGGGTCTGGGGGCTTTCCTGGAAGCTCGTGAATTGCAGGGCAATGACCTGACTCGTGCATTTGACTCCGCGGGTGGTGCCCCTCCACCTGAATGAGTTTGTTTTTCCATTTCCCCTCCCTCCCTCCCTCCCTTCCTTCCTCTCTTCTGTCCTCCCTTCCATCCTCCCTTCCATCTTCCCTTCCTTCCTTTCCACCCATTCACTTATTTACCTTTCTATTCACCCATATACTTCATTGTTTCAACAAATGTCTGCTTCATGTTCTAGCTCTCTAACTTATTCACTCACTCACTCACTCACTTATGAATCCATCCAGTCATTTACTCTTCTACTGGAAGCTCAGGGTTCTATTGTGGAAAATGTGAAAACGTTAAAGGAACTGGAATTCTTTTATCTGGAGAGACTGGAAAAGGGCAGGGATTGATGATCGTCTCTTAGGCGCTGTTACATTTATAGGAAGAAGATTCTGGGCGGTTCTTCATTCATTCATGAGTCCTGCATTGTTTGCATACCCAAAGCCTTCCTCTGTACTAGGAATACAGTGACAAAGATGCTGTCCTCACCCTCCTGGAGCCCGTGTTCTAGTCTAGACTCAGGTTGCAAATAGATGGGGTGTTCCAGGCAGGGAGAAGAGCACAAAGACCAGGAAGAGAGACAGGGAAGTATGTTCCAGAAGCAGAAGTTGGGTCTCATTGGAGCACAGTGTGTGAGCATTTGTGTGTGTGCCTGTGTGTGTGTGTGTGTGTGTGTGCGCACGCACATGCGTGCAGGTGTGCGTGCAGGTGTGTGTGTGTGCATGCATGTGTGCAGGTATGCATGCAGGTGTGCATGTAGGTGTGTGTGCGTGTGTGCAGGCATGCGTGCAGGTGTCTGCACGCGTGTGCAGGTGTGTGTGCCAGTGTGCCGCAGGTGTGCATGCAGCTGTATGGTAGGTGGTGAGAAGTGGAGCTGGAACCCAAAGAGCCTTGAATGCTGGACGGAGGAACTTGGTTCTTCATGATGGAAACAATGGGGAGCCATAAGGGAGAGCTGTAAGCAGGGGAGGGCATGGCTAGGCTTGGAATTTAGAAGCAATCTCTTGGCCATCTACAGAGAATGGGTCATTCAGATGTGGGCCTCAGTGAGGGCTTCCCCAGGGGAAGGGGCCTTTCAGCTGAGCCAGAATGGGGGCATTTCCAGCGTGGACTTCCTGCAGCCATCGTCCCTCTGCCCAACCTTTGGCTGCCGTTTCCTCCCACTGAGGTCTTCCCTACAGGGGCAGGGGTGGTGGAGTCAGGAGCAGTGCTTCCTGCGAGTCCAGGCTGCCTAGGCAGGGGTGGGGCTGAGGGACAGGAGGTGGTGGGGGGGTGGGGAGATGTCTCTCTCCTCTCCTTTCCTCTCCTGGATGAAAAGACTCATGCTCGGCCTCCTGATCTCATCAGTTCTACCTTCTCCTGCCTCCTTGGACTTGCGCCCTGTGATAGGGCTGAGGTCCACAATACTCGGCCTTACGAGGCCACTCCCAGGATTTCCACCCTGCTCTTTGTGCTTACAGAGAGGCAGCCAGAGTTGGCAGCTTCTGCCGTGACACCAGCTTGCTGTGTGACCCTTAGGAAACTCTGCTCCTCTCTGGGCCTCAGTTTCCCCACTCATGTTGCAGTTTCAGTCTCATGGGGTTGTCACACAGATTCCAGAGCACTTGACTCAGTACCTGGGCTCGGCACTTGCTAGTTATTATCAAGGCTAAGACACGCAAGTCACTGATAATTGCTACTCAGGATAACTATTGTTAGGCGTTCATTTCTTTAAATGAGCTGCCAGGTAAAGATCACGCTACTGGCCTGGCGGGAGAGACTGTTGTGGGAGGATGGAGGTTCGGGGTCTGGAGGTTTGGGACCTGTTGTGAGTTCAGCTAAAATATAACAGGAGGAAAATAGTAAGATCTACTAGCTACCTGTGCAATTTAGGGCAATTTCTTCACCTCTCTAAAAATCAGTGTTTCGTAGCGGGTGGATGATTGTAAGGCCCACGTCTCAGGTGACTGTGTGTCCAGAAAGAGATAATGCACTTAAAAAAAATTTTTTTTGAGACATAGTCTCGCTCTGTCGCCCAGGCTGAAGTGTAGTGGCACAATCTCGGCTCACTGCAACCTCCGCCTTCTAGGTTCAAGCGATTCTCCTCCCTCAGCCTCCTGAGTAGCTGGGATTACAGGCTTGTGCCACCACGCTTGGCTAATTTTTGTGTGTGTGTGTTTTTTTTAAGTAAAGACAGGGTTTCACCATGTTGGTCAGGCTAGTCTCGAACTCCTGACCTTATGATCCATCTGCCTTGGCCTCCCAAAGTGCTAGGATTATGGGTGTGAGCCACTGTGCCTGGCCAAGATAAGGCACTATAAGGGCCTGTGCTCAGTAAATAGTAACTAATATCTTTATTATTAGGACCAAGTACCCACCAATGTCCTATGGGTCTTGAACCTTTGGATCTTCACACCTGTCACTGTGGTTCCCATTTGGCAGGAGACGAGACGAGGCTTGGAGAAGTGGGGTGCTATGCCCCAGGTGACACGGCAGGCTGAGTCCGGGGTGGGATGGCAGGGACGTGGGGACAGCAAATCCTAAAAACAAGCCACTGACCACACCTGCCTGTCTCCAGTCTCAGGCTTGAACTTCCCATTCTCCATGCCACCCCCAGGGACCCTCAGTCTGCTCCCACGCCCTGTGGCCTGCCCTCCTGCCCCACTGGGCTGCTGATGCCCTGAGTCTGGAAAGTTCCCCAGCCTGGGAGAGATAAGAGCTGCCTTGCCCAGGCTCCTGGGTAGCGCCTGCCTGCGGCCTCTTTGATCCCAGACCAGATGGTCCTACTAGCCCAGCTGCTGGAGGAGCCAGGCCTTAGCGATAGGGGCCAGCCCAGGGTGGGGCTGGGCCTGGTATCAGCCACCTGGAGGGGGCACCTCCTGTGGTCACCACGGGAACAGGCACCCATGCCTGCAAACAGGAAGCTGATCCTGGGCTGGTGGTGGGATCAGCAGGCGTGGTGGGGACCCAGACTCTTTAATCTTCTAGAGGAAGTAATCCAAGGGGCAGGGCCTGCTGTGGGTCACCAATCTCCTGTCTTTCCCTTGAGTGTAGGGGTGGGGCAAGAGCCGGGATGACCCCCACACTACACAGTTGCCCTGACTGAGGCTAGACTGTGGGAAGAATGTCCCCAGCCAGCTGGGCTCTGCAGCCTAAGGGCCTGGGCAGACTCTTTTCCTAGGATGCATCCATGTGGGACATCCAAGCCAGTCTCTGGTGCCTTGCTTCCCCAAGAGGGTGGCAGTGCCAGTTGGAGACACCTGGTGACTCAGTGGCCAGGGCTTCACAGCACTCCTTAGAGCCTCCTGACGTGCTGAGGGGCCATGGGAGCCTTGTTCTTGGCTGGGTAACCTTACATGAATCACTGTTTGCTCATCTGCACAGTGGGAATGCAGACTGTTCTTCGTAGGGCTGGCAAGGAGCTCATGAGCATCTAGGGAATGTGCTCAGCTCAGGATCATGCAGCTTCACATTTGATGTCTTCACCTCCGAAACCCTGACCCCAGAGCGGCACCAGCACCTCTGCATGCAGTACAGAGGATGAGCGGCTGCCAGGCCGAGGGAAAGCCCCCGCTAGATGCCAGGTCCTGAGCCAGCCACTTGCCTTGCTGCTTCTCACGCCATCCTTCCAGCAGCCCTAAAGGTGGGGCCCGTGATCCCCATGTTACACACCAGGAAACAGAGGCTGGCGGGCTTCAGTGAGCGCTCAGTGTGTCTCGGGCTTTCTGATATTCTCTGTGGGTGCTGAGATTTCAGGCGGAGGCTCAGCCCATTTTGTGTAGAACTTGGGGACTCAGAGAGAAACCATTCCCTTGGTGGTCCTGTTGGTCTCGGGCAGCCAGAGCAGAGGCAGGGACATGGGAGACATTGGGGTCTTCTTAGGCCTGGAGAGTGTCCTGTTCCATCCTTCTCTGTTGGCTGGACAAGCTGGAGTAAGTGGCGCTAAATCATGGGAGCCACCCCTCATCCACCAAGCCCATCCTTCAGTCCTTACCGTGGAGCTTCTAGAACATGCCAGGTTCTCCGCTGGGTGGTGGGGGATCTAGAGAGGAAGATGATACAGTTGTGCTTTGGAGGAGAACAGAATACTGTGCATGTGTGTATGTGTATATGTGCATGTGTACGTATGTGCATGTGTGTGTATGTGCATGTGTGCATGTGTGTATGTGTGTGTATGCGAGTGCATGTATGTGTGCGTATATGTGTGTATGTGTGTGTGTATGTGTATGTGTGTGTATGTGAGTGTGTGTATGTGTGTTTATGTATGTGTGTGTGTATGTATATGTGTGTGTATGTGTGAGTGTGTATGTATGTGTATATGTGTATGTGTGAGAGTGTGTGTACATGTATGTGTGTGCATATGTGTGTGTGAGAATGTGTGTGAGTGTGTGTGTGTACGTATGCGCACTTGCAGGTAGAGCAATGTAAAAGTTGTCTGGCCAGTGGTGATGATGATCATGGTGGTGCCGGAGCGATCCAGGAGGACATTGCTGTGGGGGAGGGTGGTGGTCCTGAAGGTAGCAGCGGTGGCTTAGGCATGGTGCTGGTGACAATGGTGCTGGTGACAGTAAAGACGTGTGTGAGACAGCAGCGGCCCTCACTCCCTTGACCCTGAGGGCCACAGCGAGCCCCCAGCTGGCAATGGTAGCTCCCTCTTGGTACTACCTCCTCCTTTTGGGGTCAGCCCTTCTCAAGCCTCAGTGACCCAGGCTGTCAGGAGCAGCAGGCTGGAGACAGTGAGTGTCCTGCTCCAGGCAGAAGCAAGGGAGGGACTGATCCAGGTACCTCGTCCAGACCCCTGCATTCCCCTCCCCCGCTTTCTCACATGCCATCAGCGCTTCCTGGGCCCGTGCACTGTGTCAGGCCCTGTGCCGGGATCTGCACTGGGCATGGTGGCATTACTGTCCCTCCTGCCCTCAGAGACCTCCATCTAGTCAGGAGGAGACACTTGGCCAGGCCAGGATAACACTGAGACCAGGACGGGCAGAGGGCAGTGGCAGCCCCAGCCTAGACGTGGCAGGGACATCCGACTGAGGTCTTCAAGGATGAGGAGGAGTTCACTCACTGGGGAAGACGGGGCAGAAGGTCCTCCAGGAGCAAAGGCCTGGAGGTTTGAGAAGCCACATGTTTTCGGGAAACAGGCTGGAGTCAGGTAGGAAGAGGCTGGAAAAGAGGGCGAAGCAGGGCCAGGTCTCTTTGTTGTAGCACAAGCAACTTAGAGTGTGCCCCACCCTGAATGGTGCGCCCTCGGCTCCCTAGCCCCCACCCCTACCCCAAACCCCTCTTGGGAGTCACAGTACCGCCCCTCCCCCAAATAACGAATTGTTTGAAAACACCCAGCAAGAATTCAGCTCAGCAGGTTATACTGGTCAGGGGAAGCAGCTGACTAGGGGTCTGGGAGGGCGGGGGAGGACTCGGTGGGACTTCCTGGGCGAAGGGGAGAGGTCCTGACCTCAGGCCAGGGCCAGCGCCCCTGTGAACACTGATCCTGGGGCAGATTACAAGGGAGACTGGAGCCAAATCCTCTTTGAAAAAGAGCTGGTGGAGTTCAACTCCCGCTCAGTGAGGTCACCTGGAAAAGCTCCTTCCCTGCCTGGGAGCCGGGTATGGAGTTGGGGTGGGGGATATGGGGCCAGAGCGGAGTGCTGGTAAGGAGCTGTGCGTGTGTGTGTGTGTGTGTGTGTGTGTGTGTGTGTGTGTATGCCAGTGTGTTTGTGCATGTCTATGTGTATTTGGGGATGCATGTATGAGGATGTGTGTGTATATTTGGGAATGTGCATATGTGTGTATATTTGTGTGTGCGCATATCTGTGTGGTGTGTGTGTCTGTGTTTGTTAGTAGATAGTGCATTTGTGTCTCTCTGCCTGTTGGCCTGTTCATCCATGGTTACCATAGCGATACCTGTGCTCAGACTTCAGCACACGTCTGCGTGTGCGTGTGCGTGTGTGTGTGTGGCGTGTCCACTCCTGTATGCACACATGCCCATGTCTATTTCTGCGTGTGTGTGGTATGTCCACCCCTGTATGCACACACATGCCCACACCTGCATCTGTGTGTGCATGTGGCATGTCCAGCCCTGTATGTACACATGCACGTGTGTGTCTGTGTGTGTGGCATGTCTACCCCTGTATGCACACATGCCCACATCTGCTTCTGTGTGTGCATGTGACATGTCCACCCTTGTATGTGCACATGCCCATGTCTATTTCTGTGTGTGCCTGTGTGGTGTGTCCAGCCCTGTATGCACACATGCCCACATCTGCGTCTGTGTGTGTGTGCGTGTGTGGTATGTCCAGCCCTGTATGCACACATGCTCACGTGTGTGTCTGTGTGTGTGTGGCATGTCTACTCCTATATGCACACATGCCCACATCTGCGCAGCTCTTTCATGTCTGCTCCTATACATTTCCCTTTTCCGCTTCTCTCCGCCCTTGCTGCCCAATCCTCAGCCCCACCACTATGCTAACATTCCTTGCTTCATTCCTTCGTTCCCTCAGAAAATGTTTCTTAAGGGTCTGCCTTGTGCCAGGCACTGTCCTAGGCTCCAGGCATGAATGGCAGATGAGAAGGCAGGAGAGGCTCCTACTCTCATGGAAGCACGTGTCTTCGGTGATGAGATAGACATTAAACAGACAAGCCATTAGTAACACGGTGCATGGTGACGAGTGCTAGGGAACAAATGAAGCAGAGTGAGGGGAAAGGGGATCTGTGTCCCACGGCCTGTCATGGAGGGCCACTGGGAAGATGTCCGAGAAGAGACCTGAAGGACAAGAGGCCAGAGACGTGACTCTCTGGAGGCTCAAGCCGCTCAAGCTGAGGGCGCAGCTAGTCAAAGGCCCCAAGGTGGGAGCATGCTCGGGGGGTTCTAGGGACAGCAAAGGGGCCAGTGCGGCTGGGGTGGACAGATGAGGGGGCTGAGAGGAGTCTGCAGAGCCTCTGGGTCACCCAGGGCCCTGGGGAGGCCTCCTGGGGACTTTGGATTTTGCCCTGAGTGACCATGGTGGTTGTGGGAGGCACTGCAGGACTCTGAGCAGGAATTCTGGGGAGTGAGTGGGAGGTGGGGGAGCAGTGAGGAGGCTGTCGCCAGAACCCACTGAGACATGATGGTGGCCTGGGAACAGAGGGCGGAGCAGAGGAGGTGGGGAAGACCCCATTTCAGATATGTCGAGTTTGACATAATTGTTGGCCATCAGGGATTTGTGACCCAAGCCTGGAGTGGAAGATGTAAACCTGGGGGCTGTTAGCATTCGGGGGGTACATGGTGCGTTTGCCTGGCTGTGTTCCCTGGGAGCCACATTGTGCATTTGCCTGGCTGTGTGGCTTCTTGTGTGTGCAAAGGTTCAGCACCCATCCCCTCTAGAGCCTTAGGAGAAGCCCCGGGGTGAGCTGAGGTGGGGCTGAGCTGGACTAAGGGGCAGTGCCGGGGGTCGATTCAGGACACCTGGGTGTTGGCGTCAGACAGACCTGGGCTTGCATCTTCCTGTGACCTTGGACAAGTCCTTAGCCACCCTGAGCCCCATCATCTCATCTGTAAAGTGGAGATAACGGGAGTATCTCCCAGGCAGGGGTTTGTGAGGGCTGAATGAGATGGCGCCTGTGTGGGACTTAGACGACTCACTGCCCCTTTTATTCTTATTGACCCTGAGCCACAGTGGGCCCCGGGCACGGCTTAGCAGCATGGTATTTACTATGTGCCTGGTTCCTCTAAGGTTGATAAACGGGGAACCTGGGGCTCACCGAAGAGACCAAGTGACTTGCCTAAGGCCACAAGGAAAGGGTGAAGCTGGCATTGGAACTGACTCCTGCCACGCTCCCCACGGCTTCAAGCTGCCGCTGCACAGGAAGCTCCAGGCAGGAGGAAGGAACTGGGGTCTGAAGACTGGACCCACGTGTCCAGGAACCTCTGCCCAGGGCTTAAGGACTGCCGTGGTGTGGCCTCATGGCATCCCCCCCTCCCCCTGCAGCAGGGCCCTGGGTGTTCATTTCAATCCGATTTTTCTTTTCTTTCTGTTTTTTTTTTTGAGATGGAGTCTTGCTCTGTCACCCAGGCTGGAGTGCAGGGGCGCCATCTTGACTCACTGCAATCTCTGCCTCCCGGTTCAAGCATCAATCTGAGATTTTTCTAAAACAAATGTTGGCTTCTGGGGAGAAGGTGTGGCCAGACAATTTCCAAGAGCACATGCCCTAGGCATAGTATCCCTTTGAGATGGACTTAGTTTGGGCAGGGATGCGGCAGGTGGTCAAAACTGGACCTCTCACCTGATGGAAGGTGTTCGGGAGCTGGCCCCTGGCTGTGTGGTGTGTGCATGTGTATGTGTGTATTTGTGTGTGCGGGTGCACATGTGAGTGTGTGCATGTGTGTGTGCATGTATGTGTGTGTGGTTGGGTGGGAGTGGGAGGTCACACTCGTGAGGTGAAAACCTGAGTCTAGTGAAGGCCTCCCGTGCCCCACCCACCCTCCACCTGGCAGAGGTGCTGAGCTGTGGCGGGAGGAGCCACACCAGGCTGGGATCTCCGAGGGGTCCTTGAACCACATCTGAGCTGTTCTGGGAAGGCTCCCTGGTGCGTGGAGAGCGGAGAGGGAGGCTCCGTGGTGATTTACAGGCACCTCTCCTTTTGATCATCTCATTCCTCTGGAGAGATCCCTCCTCCACACCTGGGGCTGCAGGGGAGGCCGGGCGCCGGGGGTTTCCAGCTGGCCCAGGGCAGCAGAGTCTGGTGTCCCTGAGATGCAGGAAGCTTCCCTTTCCCTGGCATGGCCTTGCTGGCACCTGGCTGCTTGTGCGTGTCATTGAGCAACCCAGCTCCCGTCCTGGCACTCCAGGCTGGCCCTGTCCCCCCACCTCTGGCTCTGCTTCCATTCTTCCAGGGGCAATACACTGTTTCACCGGCCTCCTCTTTCCGTGTAGACCCATAGAGTTTCTTCTTCCTGCCTCCCTGCCTGACATTCCTGGACTCCACTCCAGGCGTTTGAAAGTCCTGGATGTCCCAACAATTTCAACTTTTTTTCTGATCCCAGGTGACCAAGAAGCCCAGCTTTCAGGCAGGGTCTGGACATGGCCTGAGGGGTGGTCAGCAGTGGGCAGGCACAGATGCAAAGAGGGAAGAGCCAGTCAGAGCTGTGTGGCCCCAGCTCAGTGGCTGCTGAGTCTATGGATGGCCCTGTGACAGGTCCCGAAAGAGCACCCGAGCTAGGATGCCCGGGGGGCCTGCGAGGGAGGTGGCCACTCTGGGGCAGGGTGGGGACAGCCCTCAGGACTCCCTTGAGCCTGACCATCTTTGGGAGGAACTCCAGCATGTCCAGGGCAGGGCAGGGAGCCTGGGAACGCAGAGTGAGGGAGCCCCCGGCAGGCTTGTGTTGGGGCAGGGATGGGTGCCTTCTTCAGAGCCCAAGTGGGTGGTTCCACCTCCTCACTCAAGGTCAAGTCCAGGTGGGAGTGGAGGCAGAGGAAGTGGGGGATGAGCAGGGGAGCTGCCAGGCCAGGCACAACTTGAACCCAGAGTTCACTGACTGGGGCTGTGGGGCTGAGGAGGGAGGGACAAGGACAGGAACAGCACAGAGTGCCAGAGCGGCGGGGACAGGAATGGAGAGAACTTGGAGGTGACGGAGTGGAACCATGTGCTGGGCACCCTGTCTACCCCCCGTCATCTCCACATCTGATGGTGGTCCTGACCATTGCTTTCACCCCTTCTTGCCCCTCCCTCTCCTCCTGCCCAAAGCCTTCTTTCTCCTCAAAGCTTAAGGTTTACTTATTGAAATTCGCCTGTCTTTTTCTTCATGGCTTTTGTAACGTGCCAAGGAAGGGGGTTCCCTACCCAAGATTATGAAAAGTTTCCTTTTAGCGCTCACAGGTCTCTTCCTTCTTTCTGTCCTATTGATCTTTTCTGCTTGTTCCTGCCCCACTTCCCATGATTATCACACCTTTCTTTCTTTCTTTGTTTTGAGATGGAGTCTCCCACTGTTGCCCAGGCTGGAGTACAATGGCGTGATCTCAGCTCACTGCAACCTCCGCTTCCTGGTTTCAAGTGATTCTCCTGCCTCAGCCCCCCGAGTAGCTAGGATTACAGGCGCCCGTCACCGAGCCGGGTTAATTTTTTTATTTTTGGTAGAGATGGGGTTTCACTATGTTGGCTAGGCTGGTCGTGAACTCCTGACCTCGTAATCCTCCCACCTCGGCCTCCCAAAGTGCTGGGATTACAGGCATGAGCCACCACGCCTGGCCTGTCTATTGTTTCTCACAAGCCACTGACAGAGAGGTTCCCTGAGTATCCCCAGCACTTAGATGGTGCCTGGTTCATGGGAGGCGAGCAATACATCATACTGCATGCAGGACCAGGATGCGTGCCTAAGGCCCAGACCCAAGACAGACAAGGTGTTTAGCAGAGAAATTGTTCCATGGCTGTGCAAACTGAGGCTGATAGCAGCAATCCCAGGACATATCTGTTGAGTACTTACCTGTACATTCAGGTAAATCACCTGCCCAGCCCAGTCTCCTGCTCCCTCCCCAAACATTCTTCCCTACCTGTCCAGGGGATTCTGCTCCAAGTGGACGGGCCTCCTCCAGCCTGCAACCCCTTCTGTCACCTCTACTCACAGCCTACACACTCCCTCATAGCTCCCCACAAATCTCTCTCCTCCCTAACTAGGGGTGGATGCAGGAACGCTGGAGGAATGCATTCAACAAAGGCTTGTTGTGCTCTACTGGTGCTCAGAGCTGGGGTGCAGAGATGGGGGAGCCATGTTCCCTCTAGAGCTTCACGGATGGCAGGCGACATACTCTGCTCTTCCTGCCATTACTACTATCCAGCCCACTGAAGACCACCATGAGCGCAAGGGTCCTTTACCTGGGATGCTGGCTGGACATCCTGCCCAGATGCAGTTTATTTCTCACAACTCCATGTCATTGGCCTCAAAATTATTGCTCATGAACTCACTTATATAGAAGTAGCCATTAATTTTTGTTATAATTGCTAGAGAGAAGCATCTCGGCTTCTATGAAGGGATAAGAAAGTTTAGCCTTGTCCGGGCACAGTGGCTCACACCTGTAATCCCAGCACTTTGGGAGGCCGAGGTGGGTGGATCACCTGAGATCAGGAGTTCAAGACCAACCTGGCTAACATGTCAAAAACCCCGTCTCTACTAAAAATACAAACATTAACCAGGTGTGGTGGCAGGCGCCTGTAATCCCAACTCCTCAGGAGGCTGAGGCAGGAGAATCGCTTAAACCCGGGAGGCAGAGGTTGCAGTGAGCTGATATCATGCCACTGCACTCTAATCTGGGCGACAGAGTGAGACTCCATTTCAAAAAAAAAAAAAAAAGAAAAAAAAAGAAAAAGAAAAAGAAGAAGAAAGTTTAGCCTCAAGCTACTAACCAATAAAATGAGAACATAATTATAAACCACAGAGCTCCATAAATGCATTCAACACACTAATAAAATGAAAACCTTCCTGAAGTAACATCAGGGCTCATGGTTTCACCAGTTGTTCTGTGGCCTTGCAAACTGAGGCTGATAACCATGAACCCAGAACACATTTGTCGAGCATTTACCTGTGCTTACAGGGGTGCAGAAGCAGACCCCACAGCACTGGGGGACCCTTCAGATTAGGACTGAGGAGGAGAAGGCATCAAAGACAACTCCCAGATGTCTGGCCTGCACATTGAGGGATGGGGGCAGTGGTGGTGATCACAAATCAAAGCAGGAGAAAAGGCCTGGTGACAGTGCGGAGATGAGGGCTTCTGGGTGGCTTTGGCCAATTCACAGCCTCTCTCTGAGCCTCAGTGCTTTCATCTGTCAAATGGGATTCAGAATCTCTGCCTCAAAGCACCTCTGAGAGCGAGAGCGCGCATTGAAATGTTCATGACGACATCTACTTACAACACACGATCTGAGTAGGATCTGCCTGACTTAAATGGTGTGAGTGTAGCCCGACTCACGAGCACAGAAGTAGACACCAATTCAGGTGGCTGGGTGATTGTGCTTATATAAGAAGCAGCCTTGAAATATTCTTGATGATACAGTCAGGTCCCAAGAGGGCCTAGACCCTCCCTGCTGGGGACAAAGATCCCCACTGGACTGGCGGATACCCAAGAGCTTTAGGCTAGCACCACCATGCTCTCCCCCAAGCAGCCCTGTGGGAGCGTCTCTTGCCAAGCGCAGCCATGCACGGCCAGGGTTCATGTCAATGATAGGAATGGAAAATTGGTCCAGGCTTCAGGGGGAGAGAGAGGCTCAGAGACATGGGGTCTTCACCTACGCTGAAACCAAATGCAGCACTGCCAGTGGCAGTTGGAGATAAAAATGAAGTTGCAAGTGGTCTGGGCTTGGCCAGGGGAACAAATGGTTCCAGGCTTCTCATCCTCAAGTGGAAACAAAAGGAATAAACTTCTAATGGTTTCTAGAGTGGCTGCAGGATTTTTCTCCCAGAGGAAAGTTTGAGGGTGTTCCTGATCCCTGCAGCAGACCTGCAGCATCCTCGCATTCATTCACTCACTGCTTTATTCATTTGTTCATTCAGGTTCATTCACTAATTCATTTACTCACTGTCATTCATTAATTCACTCAGTCATTCATGCATTCACTTGTTCATTTATTCACGAATTCACTCATTCAGCCATCCATCCATTCATTTATTCACTCACCACTCCTTCATTTACTCATTTATTCATTCACTATCATACATTAATTCACTCATTCATTCATGCATCACTTGTTCACTTATTCACTAATTCATGCATTCATTCATCCATCCATTCACCCATTCACTTCTCCATGTATTAACTTATCACTCATTCATGCATTCACTTATTCATTTATTCACTTATTCATTTATTCACTCACCACTCCTTCATTCACTCACTTACTCATTCACTCATTCATTTTCTTGTTATTTATCCACTTTAGTTAGAAAGAACCATCAAAAATAAAAACAACAACAACAAACAGGAACACAGACAAATAAACTAGAATAAATTGCCTAAGTCTTATGAGGGGACTCAACCAGGGGCTAAGGCGGCAAAGAGCAAGGCCTGCTTTGGAGGCGGCAGTCAGGAAAGTGCTTGTGAGGAGGTGACAGCCACACGGAGCCCTTCCTGAGAAGAGGGGAGGGGTGGGGATTCCAGGCCGAGGGAGGAGCACGGGCTCAGGCGTGGAGGTGGGAAAGGCTCCGTGTGTCTGGGATGCCCTGGCTAGAGCGGAGCCACAGAGGACGAGTGGTCGGGATGAGGCTGGGGAGGGGACCTTGGGTTGGGCCTGCTGGAGGGAAGGATGCTGGAGGAGGGATGGAGCAGGATCAGGGTGAACGGAACAGCTCAGTCCTTTCCTCGCATCCAGGAGGCCCTGGAGCCAGCCCTTTCCTTGGGTCCTGGTCAGGGCAGGGCAGGTCCACCTGGAATTTGTGTCTCAACCCCCAGACGCAGCAAACAGGACCCTCCAGCCCGCCCAGGTGCAAGACCCTGCTGGGCCTGGGTGAGCTGAGATGCACCAGCGCCAGCTCCAGTCTGCCCTTGCCAAGTGCTGTTCCAAATTGGCTCCGTGAAACCAGGACCGTGAAATCCCGTCAGGACAGCTGGAGGTAAGCACAGCAGTGGAAGGATTTAGACCACTTCGAAACAGCTCGTGTGCAAGAGGGTGAGACCCCGTGGACTCCAGGCAAAGGCGCCATCGGGAGCATTAAGTCAGCAATCCCACCTCAAACCCACAACCAAAATATTTCACACGAACCCTCCCTTTCTCCCCCAACTCTCTTTTTGTCAAGTAAAGGATACACACAGCCTTTCTACTTGTAACCTGGCCAAGAATAATTTGTGGCAGGAAAGTTTGAGCGTTTGTCAAAATAAAATAAAAATGTAAAAAAAAATTGCGAGCACTTGAGTGTACACTTGTGTGAAACTAAACAGAGGGAAAGTTATTTAGGTGGTAAAATGTCCCCGAGTTTCCCTCCTGCCCCTGACAAATGGCCCCCCTCCCCGAGTGTTGAAAACGAGATTGTTGGGGTATTTGTTTTGTTAATCTCCCGCCAGAGCTGAGGGGCTGCAGGCTGGGTTTCTCCTTGTTCCCTGGCTGCCAAGCAAGTTTCCCCTCACTCAGTCCAGGGCCAGGAACCGGCGCACCTGTTCCCTGCCCGTCTAGGGAAACAGTGGGGTTGGGGGAGTCAGTTTTTGTCCTTCCAGCGAAGGTAGCTTTGCCCTACCTGAGACCCCATCTCCTTGAGGATACCTAATATCCTCCTGATCACCCCCTGAAGCCATGGGGGTCTGGCCTATGCCCCTGGGTGGTGTTGAGGCCTCAGGAGAGTGCCAGGCTCCAGGTGAGGTCTGGCGTAGTCATTAAGAGAACCAGGCAGAGGAGTCACCCAGATCTGGGTTTGAATCTGGCTCAGCCATTTGCTGATTGGATGAGTGGCTTTACTTCTTTGTGACTCAGTTTTCCACCTGTAAAATGGAGTCAATGATAGTAGCTACTTTGAGCATTTTGGGAGGGTTGAAAGGACTAACACGGGGAAGGGATTGGGGCACTCCCTGGCTCATAGTGGCTGCTTAATCAACTTGAGTGCTTCTATTGATGGGCTTTAAGCAGCATTGGAGGCTTCCAGATGATGGAATTTTGCTTTTCTGTGGCCCAATTTCCGTTTCTGTAAAATGAGGATAATGGCTTGATCCGCCCCATCGTGTTGTTTAGGAAGATTGAGTTAAATTAGCAACATCCTTAGGCACACGTGAGGCACATGGCACATGCTTGTTAAGAATTAGCTGCAGTTTTGTCATGTCTCTGCTCTACCCTGTCATATAATTTCATTTTGACTCAACAAAGAAGGAAAGAAACGAGTGTCCGTGGACACCTGCTGTTGGCCAGGCCTGGCATGAGACACTTTTCCATGAGTGACCTTGCAGTCTGTCCCTAAGGCTTTCCCACACAGACCAGGGTCTCATTCTGCAAGTGAAGAAACAGGTTTGGGGAACTCAGCAGGTTAATGGCAGAGCTGAGAGGAGA
This sequence comes from Cheracebus regulus, assembly GCA_963574635.1. Classification (NCBI taxonomy): domain Eukaryota; kingdom Metazoa; phylum Chordata; class Mammalia; order Primates; family Pitheciidae; genus Cheracebus; species Cheracebus regulus. Next base: position 6,944 of record CAUYQU010072612.1, on the reverse strand, counting down.
GCTCAGGCTTTTCTGATTTGGGGTCAGGAGATTCCTTTTAGGGCTGAGTCCTGCATGGGCTGGACCAGACCAGAAGAAGGGGATAGACAGCGGTGCTGATTGATGGTGATGGTGTGATGTTGGGTGCTGGGTGGGTGCTATGTGTAGCACATTATACACATGACCACATCGCTTCTTGGCCTTTTGGCTTAGATCAAGTGTAGTAGATATATGATCACACTGGGCTCTCCCTACAATCTTATGAGGTAGATTAATCATCTCCACCAGACAGATAAGGAAACTGAGGTTCAGGAAGACCCTGAGCATCTGCCTTGACTGCTCTGTGCCACCAGCAAGGAACCTAGCACTTGGTACCTGGCACATCCTCGAAGCTCAATACACAGCTGTTCCTCTTCCCTTCATCTTCCCTCACCCTTTTCCCTACAAGGGTTGGACCCTGAGAGCTACAAGCCCCAAGCCAAAGCCCAACTCACTCATTTAACAGATAGAGAAATTGATTCTAAGATGGGGGGAGGCACTTTTCTAAATCAGGCAGAGAAAGCCAGCCCTGATGGTCAGCAGAGGCCCAGATCACTGTGTGGGCACCGCAGGAGGGAAGAAAGGGTTGGAGGAGATGTAGCTGGTCCGGGACAGGCCCTGACTGCTGCTTTAGAAGAGAGGGTAGGCCAGAGCAGGTGTGGGAGGAGGAAGAGCCCTTGGGCACTCCCCACTCGCACTTTATAGCTTGACTGTTCCCCCCACCCAAAGCACAGCCTTCCCTGCCTCTTTCCCTCCCATCATGCCTCTCCTGGCCCCTCCTAGCCCGCCCTTTGGTGAGACTCCAGCCTAGGAGCTGGGACCTGGTCCCAACACTCGGGAAACTTGAGTAAGCCCCTTCCTCCCTGGGGATCCCATAAAATGAGGGACAGCAGCACGCACCTCCCGTGCAGGTGACAGGACAAATGAGGTAATGCAGGGTAAACGCTGAAATCTAGACAGGAATGGGAGTTGTTGTTGTTTTTATTATTACTACATCAGATAACTGGTCGAACTGCATTTTTCTCTGGTTGCCCCTGGGGCCCTGTAGAAACAGCTTCAAATTGTGCTGGAAATTGCTGAGGACACAAATCAGGAAATCTGGGCTCCACCCTAGCTCCCTCTTGACTCGAGGGGCACTTTGGACAAGAGCTGGTCCCCGTCCCTCTCTGGGTCTCCATCTCCCATCTGGATGGTGCAGGTGGACGACAGGTTCTGTCTCTGTCCCTGGAACTTTGTAGGTGGCAGCTCTTGGCCTTGTTTGGGTTTGGGGAGGCCCCACTGGGACCCAGGGAGTGGGGAGACCAGGCAAGGACGGGTCTGTGGCAGCCCCCTGAGTGCCTGAACCAGCCGCTTACTGGGTCTGACCACGGATGTGAGTGAGTCCTCCCCACACTTCCTGCTGTCTGCTCCCTGAAACATTTTGGGGACGGAGTTGGCTCAACCCGAGACCTCACTCTGGTGGCAAGCTTCAGCCAGGGGGGTACCCCAGTCGCCGGGGACAGAGGCTGAGCTTGCCCCTGGGGTTGCCAGGGAGAGGAAGCTGAGGAAGGAAAGAGGTGCCTTTCAGGCCATCAAATTCAGGAGCAGGAGGTGGACGAGAGCAGGGACTGGGGAGACGAGTGTGCACATCGCCACCTAGGCCCCATGGAGGGCAGTGCAGTCCCCACCAGGCTCCAGGGCCATCTCCTGGGTTCTTCCCACACACAGGCACAGGCTGTGTGCCCTGCTGGCACTGGGACCTGGGCAATCCCAGTGTGACCCACCACCCCTGCCTTTCAGGCATCCACATCATGGACAGCGGCTGACTTTGGGGTGACACTTTGGTTACCTGTCCTTGGTTACCTTACCAGCTGACAGTGTGACCTTGGGCAAGAGACAACCTCTCTGAGACCATTTTCCCATCTGAAAAAAGGAAGATTATCTGCTCCCTTGCAGAGCTGCTGAGAGCCTGAAGAAGCACATTGCCTGTGATGTACTGAGCACAGAGCCTGGGGCATGGTGAGTTTTCAGTGGCCGGACATTTTCTGTCTCCCTCCTCTACAAATGAAGTCATAGGATGCTAGGAGAGCACCGGAAAAGGAGCAGTGCTGCTTGGAGGTGTCAGGAGGCTTCACAGAAAAAAGAGGGCATTAGAGTAGGGTTTTGAGGGATGTGCAGGAGTTTCCTGGACATACCAGGGCTCTGTGCAGGCAGGAACCATATCTGTCATGGATCACCCTTGTTTCTCAAGTGCCTGGTATGTAACAGAACCTCAATAAATACTGTTCGGGTGGTTGGCCTTCCAGGTAGCAGGACTGTGTAGGAAAGGCACGGAGGTGCGCATGGTCTGGCATCAACAGTGGATGAGATGTTTAATGCCTCTTCTGGGCCCCCACGGTGCTTTGCCACTTCGTCTATGGAAGACCATTGTATACGTGGGTTCATGTGTCACATCTCCTGGAGGGCTGTGGACACCCCAAGAGTGGCCTGTCTGCTTGTGCACCTTCACCTAACTCTCTAGGGCTCAACTAGACCCCTCAGGGTGGTGGATGCATGTTCAAATGAAGAACTGAGGCACACCCCTGCGGATGACTGGCAAAGCCTTGTTTGGGGTAAGGTGTGTGTGTGTGTGTGTGTGTGTGTGTGTGTGTGTGTGTGTGTTGTGGGGTTGCCTCCCGTGATCCTTCCCCCTCTTCCCAGGTAGTCAGTGGTAAAAGGTGTAAGGTCCAAACACTTGACCCTGCCTTCCTGGGAAGGCCGCCTCCCCCTGCGCACGAGGAAACCCCTGAATCAGGAATGGGTGACTTGGCTCTGACTTGTGAGGGGCTGAGCTGGGATGTGAACCCAGGTCAGCCTGATTCTATGTGAAACCTCCTCCCTGTAGAAATACCTTCCAGCCCACATCAGGTTAATACTGGCCAAGAGCTCCATGGATCAAGGGGGCCAAAGTTAGTTTCTCCAAATGGACTGGAATTGGAGCAGATCTTGGAGCGGGGCATTTTTGGGTTGCCAAGGCTGTTCTTGGGAGAAAGCAGACAGAGTGATTGTAGTCCTCCTTCGACTGGACTCCCTCGGGATGGAGAGATAAAAGGGAGAGAGGAAGAGGCAACAGAAAGGATGGATGGAGGTCATTCCAGGGGGTGGCTGCTCTGCCCACGGGCTGCTGACCAGCTGCGCGTGCACTTGGGGCCCGTGAGCCTCTACAGGTGGCGGGCAGCCTCGGTTCCATGTGCCTCCCCGGAGCCTCTCACTCTTGCTGCCCTGTGAATATCCTGAATTTTCACTCTGCCTGGTGCAGAAACCCTCCAGGTGTGAGCTGTGGAGGAAAAAGCACCAGGCTGTGGTCACAAAAACCAGGTACTGGCCCTGGCTTAGACTTTGTGTGACCTTGGGCAAGTCCCTTCCTTTTTCTGGGCCTTGTGATTCACCTCTGTATAATGGAGTGGTGGCAAGAATGGGTGATCTACCTTTCAGCTCTAACATTGAATGTGACCGATCATTCATTCAGTCAACAAACATTTATTGAGCGCCTGTCATGTGCCAGGCATTGCTTTAACTGTTAGGTTTACCAATGAGAGGGAGACAGATGAAGGAACTTCTGTTCTTGATGGAGAGATGGTGAGCACACTAACAATAAATAAGGTAATTTCATCTTTTAAAAGAATTTATTTATTTATTATTTTTTTGAGGCAGAGTTTCACTCTGTCACCCAGGCTGGAGTGCAGTGGTGTGATCATGGCTCTCTGCAGCCTCGACTTCCCAGCCTCAAGTGATCCTCTCACCTCAGCCTCCTAAGTATCTAGGACTACAGACGCATTCCACCATGCCTGGCTAATTTTTTTTTTTTTTTTTGTAGTGATGGGGTCTCCTCATGTTGCCCAGGCTGGTCTTAAACTCTTGGGTTCCAGGAATCTGCCTGTCTCAGCCTCCCAAAGTACTGGGATTACAAGTGTGAGCCACTGACTAGCCTATTTTTAGTTTCTTCTAAAAGGTCACCTTGGCTTCAGAAAATAAGGTAATTTCAGATGTCAAGAAGGAACAGTAAAACAGGGCCATGTGAGAGAGAGAAAGATGCTTCCGATGGGGTGATGAGAGAAGGGTTCCCTGGCGAGGTGCTGTTTGAGCTGAGACCTGAAGGATGAGCTCCATCGTGTGAGGATCTGGAAGAGCAGGTGAGGCTGAGGGAACGGCGAGTGCAAAGGCCCTGAGGTGGAACTGAGGTGGGAATGACCGGGGGACGGAAAGAAGCCCAGAGTGGCTGGGGTGATGAACGAGGGGAGAGTTACATGAGGTGAGTCAGTGGTAGGTGAGCAGCATGGATGGTTCCCAGCCAGGGAGGTACCTCCCTCCCCAGTGAGTATTTTCTGGTTGTCACAGGGACGGGGTCGGGGCAGACAAACTCCTGGGATTTGGTGCTGAGAGGGATGACAACCACTCTGCATTACCCAGGAGTCCCACACAGTACTGACATTTCCCCCATTAAGAAACATTGGGGCCAGGTGCAGTGGCACATACCTGTAATCCCAGCACTTCAGGAGGCCCAGGTGGACAGATTGTTTGAGCCCAAGAATTTGTGACCAGCCTGTACAACATGGCAAGACCCTGTCTCTATAAAAAATACAAAAATTAGCCAGATGTGATGGCGTGTGCCTGTAGACCCAGCTACTTGGGAGGCTGAGGTGAGAGGCTCACCTGAGCCTGGGGGGGAGGGGTGGAGGCTGCAGCGAGCCATGATTGTAGCATTGCACTCCAGCCTGAGAGACAGAGTGTGACCCATCTCAAAAAAAAGAAAAAAAGGAAAAAAGGAGAAAAAGAAAAAGAAAGAAGGAAAGAAGGAAGGAAGAAAGAAGCAAGAAAGAAGGAAAGAAAGAAAGAAAGAAAGAAAGAAAGAAACAAAGAAAGAAAGAAAGATTGGATCCCATCTCACACCATTAAGATGTTACTATAAAAAAAAAACAGAAAATAGCAAGTGTTGGTGGGGATGTGGAGAAACTGGAACCTTCAAGCTCATTCTCCTTGTAGTGGGAATGTGAAATGGTACAACCACTGTAGAATACAGTATGGTAGTTCCTCAAAAAAAAAAAACCAAATACAGAATTACCATATGATGTGGCAATTTCACTTCTAGATATATATCCCAAAGAATCAAAAACAGGTTTTTGTTTGTTTGTTTGTTTTAAGACGGAGTCTTGCTCTGTCACCCAAGCTGTAGTGCAGTGGTGTGATCTCGGCTCACTGCAACCTCTGCCTTCTGGGTTCAAGTGATTCTCCTACCTCAGCCTCCTGGGTAGCTGGGATTACAGGCACCCACCACCATGCCCAGCTAATGTTTTTTTGTTGTTGTTGTTGTTGTTGTTTTTTTTTTTTTTTTTTTTTGATTTTTGGAGAGACGAGGTTTTAACATGTTAGACAGGCTAGTCTTGAACTGACCTTAAGTGATCTGCCCGTCTCAGCCTCCCAAAATGCTGGGGTTACAGGCATGAGCCATTGCGCCCAGCTGAAAACAGGGTCTTGAAGATGTTTGCACACCTATGTTCATAGCAGCATTATTCATAATAGCCAAAATGTGAAGGCACCCCAGGCATCCACTGATAGATGAATGGATATGCACAATGTGGTCTCTCCATGCAATGGAATATTATGCAGCCTTAAAGAAGAAGAACATTCTGACACGTGCTGGAACATGGATGAGCTTTGAGGACATTATGCCCAGTGAAATAAGCCAGGCACAAAAAGACAAATACGGTAGGATTCCACTTATATGAGGCACTTACGGTAGTCAGTTTCATAGGCACAGAAAGTAGAATGGTGGCTGCCAGGGGCTGGGGAGGAGAGGAAACTGGGAGATATTGTTTAGTGACAGAGTTGAGTATGCGAAGATGAAAAAGTTCTGGACATGGATGCACAGCCATGCAAATGTGCTTTACACTAGTAAACTGTGCGCTTAAAAATGGTTAAGATGGAGGAGAGAGATCCAAGATGGCCAATTAGCAACAGCTCAGGAATGTAGCTCCCAGTGAAAGTGCAGAGAATGAGTGGACGCCGCACTTTCCAACGAATTTTTGTTGCCCACAGACCAGGAGATTCCCAGCAGAGGAGCCACACAGGTCACCAGCGCGACTCTTTTGGCCAGCGTGGCTGTTTTGCCGGTGCCCCAGAGCGGCGCTTCCTGGTGTAGAGTATACGGACAGGACGGGCTCGGCTGGTCCCATCCCCACAAGGAGAACAGCAATTGGAAGCGCTGAGGACTGAGAGTTTCACAGCAAGCACAGCGAACCTGGGAAGGTCCGGCTCTGTGGGGAACGGACATCTGCCAAGGAAAACTAAGAAACAAAAAAACTTCATCACCGGGCGGAGAGAGATCCAAGATGGCCACGTAGCAGCAGCTCAGGATTGTAGCTCCCAGTGAAAGCGCAGAGAGCGAGTGGATGCCACAATTGCAGACGAATTTTTGATGCCCACAAACTGGGAGATTCCTGGTGAAGGAGCCACACGGGTCACCAGCACAACTCTTTTGGCTGGCACAGCGCTTCTCAGTGCAGAGTATACGGGGCTGGGCGCCCTTTTAGTCGGGCTCTGCTGGTCCCATCCCTACAAGGAGAATAGCAATTGGAAGCGCTGAGGACTGAGAGCAAGCACAGCTGAACCCAGGAAAGCCCAGCTCTGAGGGAAAGGGGCATCCACCAAAGAAAAACTAAGAAACAGAAAAAACTTCATAACCAACAAGCCGGACATCCACTCAGAGACCAAATCTGAAAGTCGGCAATTACAAAGATGACAGGTGGATAAATCCACAAAAATGGGAAGAAACCAGTGCAAAAAGGCTGAGAACACCTGAAATCAGAATGCCTCTCCTCCTACAGGGGATCGCAGCTCACCATCAGCAAGAGAACAAGGCCTGACGGAGGATGAGTGTGATGAACTCACAGAATCAGGCTTCAGAAGGT